>JASDQU010504391.1:47307-67926 GCA_032191745.1 Picea mariana | reverse complement strand
TAGCAACACCATCAAACCCTAATCCTCTTGTCTTTGAGTTTGAGTCTTCCTAAACCATTAGTCTCACTTCAATTGACTCCATTAACCCAAGGCACTAGTCTAGGAATGATCTTGAGCTTGTTTATGCCTTAAACTCTTTCAAACTACCTTTAAATTGAAACCCTAACTAACCTAGTGTCTAACCCTAGTTAATTTTGAACTAACCCTAATAAGATGACGTCTTGCTGATTTTAACTTTTGTTTGGATAGAAAGGTGCGGCCTAGTCATCTTATCATAGCCGTGGAGTTTTATTGCTTTTTTGCTGGTTGAATTTGTCAAAACGTCACTCCTTGGCTAGCTAACCCTAAACTGCAACAAGATTCATATAGGTGACGTCACATGTTTTGATCCCTTGTTTATACCTGCAACGTTGTGACTTTTATCATCTATCTTGATAGACATTGAGTTATTATTTGCATCTATAAGCTGATTTGCTAAAACGTTCCACTCAATTGTCTTGATCTTGACCTAAGTTTATGCTTGACGTCACACCTATTGCAGCAACAATATAGGTGACGCAGCAACTTTATGTATGTGAGCTGATTTGGAATATTTATTGCATTAATGATATAATACAAGGTCTAATTGTGAACATTGAATGCTCTTATCTCTTATGCTTTGTTGAAGAAGTGATATAAACCATTTGTCTCTTTTTAGCCATCATTGACTTCGTCAATAATAGCATTGATCATTTGCTCATATATGTATTGGAGGATAGTCATTGATTTTATGAAGTACTAACCCACTGCAAGCACATACTCTAGTTTTTTTGTCTTGTCTCGCAAACAGGTGCCATTCAGTGGAACATATTCTTCTTGACTATCTCATACTTGGCTGTAATCTGTGAAAGGGAACCTATTATCCATTATCCTTAGCCCTTCTTAAACCCAGATTACATAGGGACGTCTCCCTTGGACTAGCCCTCCTAAATAGAAAGAGCCCCCCATCGAGGTGATAGTGGGTGGGGAAGCTCCTGTTACGCCGGTTTCAAAGCCTTGACTCAAGCTATCTAAACCCCTCCTACAAACCGTGCGATAACAGGAACGTTACAGGTCCTCATGGGGGTGTCACATCAGATCCCAAGAGAGTTACATGATACCAGCAGATATGAGACTTCCTCTAGTTTCAACATAGGGTTACATCATCCGAACAACGAGACATATCTCATACCAGATTCCCAGCTCTTCCAGATCCTCTAATCAGTCATCTATCATGAGTTTCTTCTCTTCGGCCACAAAGGTTAGAAGAGAGGGCGTCGGGGGTGTTGATCAGCGCCCCTCGAGAGAGACGTAATCCCCCCTCCCTCATTGGAGGTTTTGTTTTTGGGTTCTCTGTAGTACTTGCATGTATTGCATTAGCACTCCGCATCTCTGTTCCCTGGTATTAGACTATATATCTTATTTAGCGTACTTTAGGTCTACTTTTATCATGCTTTTTTAGGAGCAGCCTTTGTACTCCCACTTTGTATCTCACACTGTTGTACTTAGTAGTCCCATTGACATATTTGTTGTCAATAGTTGGACATTAATAATTTTTTCTTATCTTATCTTCCTAATCAAGCCAAATAGGGTTGAACTTGAATGGAAATGGAAGTTTGTTGACCCCATTATCTAGCTGCATGAAGATAGACGAGTGATCCAAACCCCCTCCGCTGCCAACCAAGATTGATATCTACCACCACTAGATAGGAGACCCTCAAAACTCAGAAAATGATATAGTTGCTTCACAATGGCCTCCCTCCTTGGACTATTGTTCCTCTAGGTGGGGCTTAGGTCAATAGGCTTTACATAAACCAACCTTGTCTTCAAATAGTCACCTAAAGTAATCAGCAAAATAGCCCTGTCTACCAGAGACTCAAATTTTTCCAGCTTTCAATACCAAATTGAAATTCCTGCCACAAATGATGCTTTCTTCAGAGAAGGCCTCATGACTTAACAACTCTTCCCAATATTCCTTCCTATTTGAGCTCGGGCCATACATATTGATAAGAGAAAAAGCCTTCTGCAACTCTCTAGGAAGAAAATTGGTGACCAGAGCAGAGTTCAATCCTGGAACTATTCAAAATAATATCTTGACTCCAACCCGTAGTCAGACCTCTAGATTTACCAGAAGTATTTGTAGCCACACAATGCCACTCTGGTAGCATTTTGTATAAAGCAGCTTTAACCACTTCACTCCTCTACATTGTCTCCTGTAACAAAACTATTCCCGTCTTTTGTTTTTGTATCAGTCTTCTTAGGGATCTCTTCTTGCGGGAGGATCCCATTCCCCTTGTATTCATAGAGAGTAGAATATTTTTTTACCCTCTTTTGGAGCATCCCCAACAATGGATTTATGAATAAAATGGAAACTTGATCCAGTTTTAATGTCATCAAATGCCCTCTGCATGTTTGCTCTGAATTGTCAATGTTTCTAGTTATCTCACACACTAGTCAATTGATCATTTGTTTAGTTGGTGTTATTAAGGACTGGGTGGTTGTGTTACTTTCTGCATTGTTGTTTCTTGATACCAAGCTCACGACTAAACATCTGTTTGGCTACAGCGTTGCTTATGTAAAACAATTCTTTAGTTGCCCTTTATTAGATATGAGTTAGTACGAAAACCAGAAATAGTTCCTATTCTGTATTGTATTTACCTTAATTTGAATTTTGTTCATTGCCTGAGAGTCAACAGCTTTACAAATGCACCCGCAAGGTTGTGACAAGTTGTTTTGGTGATATTTACAGTTATAACTGGTATAGCAGCATATAATTACATGATAAAAACAAAAGATTCCTCCGCAAACAAAACAAAGTAGTCATGCATGAACATTCTTCCAGGCGTGTGGAGGCTTTTGACAGTCATGGATGTAATTCATCTGTTGACAATAGGTACTCAGGTTGGCGTATTGAAAGTGATCTATGAGAATTGTTTTTAACATGAATTATCCTTACAATCTGAAGAAGTTTCATATATTATTTCTACGACTTGTACTAGGAATTGCATCTATTTCTGGTATTTATATGATATAATGATGTTACGTGTTCAGTCGGCAGGAAAGCTAATGGATGGTGAAGAGTATGGTGATTGGCAATTATTGTTCTTGTGTAACCATGGCCTGAAATTAGGTAAGCTTCAAAATATAACCTTTTATAACGTTCTAAGATAAAACTGCCTCTTCATTTTGGACCTGTTTATAGTGCTTTTGTTTATGCGGGAGCCTTATGCAGCAAATTAAAATGGAAGGAAAAAATTAATGCTTCTACCGTAATCTGTTTTGGAAAAAAAAATGACTGATCTATTTCACAGAAAATTAGAGTAGTAGAGTAATTTTGTTATTAGCTGACCAATGAGAACATTATCAACTTTCACTACCAATATTTTTATTTTGCGAAATCAGACAAAGTTGACCGCTGACAAGTCCTATGGATCAAAGAAGAAAAAATAGGGCATTTGGGATCTCTATTAGATCCATGGAAGATGAGGCAAAAACCTTAGCATTATGCCAACAAAAGTTTATGCTGATTCAGGTAGCAAGGGTCTTTAATATGCTTTTTTCCAATTTGGCTATGATGAAACACTTAAATAGGACGATGTCAGAAAAAACAATTTTAGTTAATTACAGTTCAATTTTTGAGTCTAACGGAATTATTGTGGACTAAATATTGTTTCAAATTCAATACCAAGTACTTTCGGTGCAGAAAACACTCATATAGAGAAAACAAGTGACAGAACTTGTGTGTTACGGAAATCGTGGGTGACAGAATATTGCATTTGTTTTGCTTGAAGAGCCCATCATCAATGAAGCAGATAGGTTATATACACTTTTATCTGATTCCTCTTACTCACTTCGTTGTTGGTATTCACTATTTATTCATCATCGTGGCATTTTCATCCGTGCTTCTCAAGACATGTTGCATAGATAGATTTATTAAGTGAACGTTCATTTTTTTGGGACTAAATTGACTAAATATATTTGTTGATTGAAACTGAAAATTCTTTTATCAAGTGGTATAAATCATGGATGCTAAAAAATAATCCACCAACCTAAAAAATGACTCCCGGAGACAATTGACCCCCTCTTATCTATAGAAAAAAATTCGAGGGAAAATTATTTGTATCCCATTCTTTGGCTAACAACACAGTGCTTATAAGAATCGCATTTTACTTTAAATCAGCAAGCTAAATAGACGTACATGAATAGTCTGGTTATAATGGATTCATCCTTAGGAAAAATACTTATCTAATATTTGGAATTGGAAAATAGTTACAATGAATTATTTGTTTTGAATATGATTATTTTTAATGTGTACAGATTGATGTAGTCAAAGCATCACCATGGAATAACTAGTACATATAAGAGAATGTTCTTCAATTCATCATTACATTCCTCATTACATTAGTATTAGTATTGATTATGTTAAGTGCATATACTAATTCTCTTTTTCAATGCAAAATACTAGTTATTCTATAAATGGTAAAGAAAGATCAGTTTAAGGATTGGATGACTTATGTGGATCCAGGAAAGCAAAAATGATTTATGGTTGTCAAGGTTTATGGGTAGAGACGATCAATTTAAGGAATGGATTATTTCTACTAATCAAAGAGAACAAAAACTAATATGTGAGTCTAAAGTGTTTGTGAATGCACATGATCAACAATTAATTGTTATTCAAGCGGCTTATTATTATTTTTTATTGAGGTCAACAATCATTGTGAGATTGAATTAAATATGAAACCACATAACAAAAACTATGTAGCAATGATGTAGGAGCATCACCAACATTTTTTCTGATACTCCTTAGAAGAATGATTGGACAATGAGATGGTAGACTTTGGCAATTTGAACACCTATTTGATGACATGGTGACAATGGATGATGTGGTGGTGATATGGCAGCAAAAGATAGGGATGTATGGATGATTGGTGATGATGATGATCATGTGTGGCAAGTTGTGGGTGACATGGCAATTGGTGATGACATAGAGGATGATGTAGAGCTTGCTTGCTAACCCATGGCATGACTGAGTGATGAGGAGGTGATGTCGTGGAGTGGATAGTGATGTTGAAGCAAAGTCTTTTATTAAAGGCAAAGATAAATCTTTTGGCGGAGGTGGAGGCTTAGGTGGAGGTAGTACTCCATATCCCCGCCCTTTGCCTTTTCTTATCATGTAGTGGGAGGAGTGAGGTGGCGGAGATAAAAAGGTAGAAGGAGCAACAAGGCAGAGGAAACCTCTACCTTTCCTGGTGGAACCCTGAGCCCTTTAAGGTGGAACCTTAGGGAAGAGGGTGGAGGGTGGGGCAAGGATCCTTGATGTAATATGAGAGATACCTCTGCTTGTTGCCCATCGCCTTCCTTTGAGGAACAAGAAAAGAAATAAAGAAATGAAGGGAGTGCTTGATTTTTTATGAAGAGTGGACCCACGACTACGTGGAAAGAGCCCTTCGAGGTATAAAAGAAATAAAGCCTCAACAAAGGGAATGGTATGGGGTGTCATCCCAAAATTGACATGGATGAATAACAAGATGCCACTTGATAACTAGAGAAAAGAAAATACAAACACTAAGATATCGAAAACCAAAGACTGTAGTAGTTAAATGTTTGATGGAAGAAGTTTGAACATCAGGAGTTTAGACTGATGAAGAGTAGTAGTTATGCACAGTTGAAGAGCAACCACCATTGTAAACAATGACGATGAGAAGATAAATGCAACATAGGAGGAAGAAATGGAGAGTGCTCTAGATAGAAGAATAATGAGAGAAGGATGCCATGGACTTTGACCTAACAACTATTGTAGTTTGCAATTTAATGAGAAGGTGGAGTTCCCAATTGTAAAGATAGTCTACAAAATTGAATAGTAAGAGATACCGATCGATCTATTGGGCAATGGTGCTTCCCTTCAAGGTTTTGTAATTTTTTTTGTAAATTAGACAATTTTGAAATTCTCCCTCTTAACTAGAGGTTTCTTGGATCTTAACCTTGTGAATTTTTTTGTCTTAGGGTTGTTATGACATATAAATAAAGCAATCACAACAATGGACAATATTTCACCTCTTAACAACCCCAATCCACTAGGCAATTCAAGAGAAAAGATACGAAAGTTTGTTAATAAATTTCAACCCTCTAGGGAAATCTTATCATGCATAAAACAAATCCAAAAATCACTTGTGACAGCCAAATATTTCATGGCACCAACTAAGAAGGATAGACTATACTCGTAGCTATACTACCCGATTCCTTGGTACACAGGAGTGATCTCCCCAAGCATTTTCCTTGGTGTAATATAGCAATGAGACAATCAACATGATTACGTAAGGTTGGTTTTAGGTGTGCCTAGGGGGATTTTGATACACCTAGAGGTACATGGAAGACAATTTTGTATATAGGCATTGTCTAATGTGGTACTACTCAAAGGCACACTAATAAAGGTTACAAGGGTGTTCACCTAGGTGGTTGTATTTTCTATGTTTACTCTTTCCTAATTGCAGGTTTTTTCGTTGAATGACAGATCTCTATGTTATTTAAAGACACTTGAACACGTCTCTAGCCTAAAAAAAATTCTTTTAAAATTGGAGCATGTGTTGGCACAAGAAAGTGCTTTGATACCACTTGTTGCGTTCGTTATTCATTGGATCAAAATATTTAGAGCAAAAAAAATACATAATATAGTTGCAGAAAGCAATTAAGATAGATGGAAATATAACTGTGGAAAGAAAATAACAAAACCAGAATTGGAAAATAATATGGTAAGCAAACCTTTATTGATATTCAGAATTAGATGCAATGTTCACTTACCTCTTCAAGGGGGCAACCTCCAACATGAGTATAGCTCTAAATAAAATAATATTCACTTGACAATCCATTACATAGATTCTACTACTATATATAATTTCTAATTGACCAAAACCCTAACTACCTAATGGACTTCCATTAATGAGGCCTCATACTAACTATATAGATTCTACTACTATATATAATTTCTAATTGACCAAAACCCTAACTACCTAATGGATTTCCATTAATGAGGCCTCATACTAACTAGTGGACTTTCTTTAATGATGCCACTTACATTTATTGATTTCACACTACTACCTCATGGGACCTTATTTAATAAACATGACCCTCAATACATTAAGTAACAATCTATTTTGCTAACTAGGGAAGTTAGGGAGGGACCCTAGCAGTGAAATGAAACTCTAATAGTTTTACAATAATTATATTGGAGACAAAGGAATTTGTTCTCCTAGAACAAAATAACATAGACATGGTTGAATTTTTCTACTACCTTTCCAATGGGGAGTGTCAAATTATCCCTCGTTGTGTTACAAAGGATTAACCTAGCATATGTAAGCATGCATACTTGTTCTACAACAGATACCCCATTTTAACCTGTGTATTATACATAGTTGGATATGTAATATTACACACAGACATGGACAATATTCTTTATTCTTGAGTTTCAAGCCATGTTGGCTATGTATAAAAACAAACATGATGTATATCTATACATCTAGAGGTAAGAATTCCTAGTGGGAGCCTAAGGCTAAGGCCCCACAAGAGAGTGTTGGACTTCAACATTTTTAAATATCTTAAGTTAGAATATTACATGATGTCACTATAATGCCACCACATGAAAATATAAATATAAAGTGTGCGTGGAAATGATTTTCCTAGGAGCTTGAAGGGGGCCATGATGTGATGAAAGGGAAAAGTGGGGTGAGATAAAAAGTTATGCTGCTAACCTTTCGACATATCAAACCAAGAACTCTCCTTTTGAAAATGGAAATGTGTCTATACTTTCAGGAATAATTTTGACACCATATCTTTGGCATGCACTTCTTAATACAAAAGCCAAAACTATTTCTTGTGAATTATTCATGACTCTTCCTCATCCATTCCTATTTTACCATTGATTTTGTCTATTATAAATTGCAATATTATGTTTTTGAATTGATACAATTGCCATGTCGTATAAGAGTCTATAAGACCCATTTCTATAAAATCTAAAGCTTGTTTTAGTGACTTTATGAGCACGATAAGGTTGTTTCCTTTGACATGAACCTATGCTGAGTTATTGATCACCTTGAGTTGATACTTTTCTTAAATCTTCCTAGTGCAGATATGGAGTTGGGATTCTTTATGAGAAACACTACCTACACAAGGCCCTTAAAAAAATTGTAGCTTGGATGGGATTTTTGGTACAAGAATTCTAGGCCAAGCTACAATTCTAGTATGGGATTCACAATCATAATGTTTTCTCATCCAAGAATCCCATTGGCAGGCCTCTTACTAGTGCAAGTTCGAGCATTATCCTAACTTAGATCAAGTCTCAACATGAGGTTTTAGTGTCAACACAATGGGATGCTTCCCATGTTCTCAAGCTCATAGGTGTTAGCACATAGAATTGTAGGGGTAAAAAAGAGTCTCTTTAGTTTGTTTTTTTGAGTCATAAGGTTTATAGGCCATAGGTTTTGAGTCTTTAGGCTGTGGTCATAAATTTAGGTTTTGTTTTAAATAAGTGGAGTTATGTCTAGCCTTGGTCTAGAGTCTTTGGGTTATGTAATTAGACATCATGACAAGGTAAATAAAGTTCCTATGAATCACACCTTACATCATTTCCTTGACATGTCACACCTCCAACTTGTACACAAGTTGCTCCTTGTCACCATCCATCCGTTTGAATTTCAAATAAGAGTCAGTTGTATGTGTTGCCAACTCACCATGAGAGTTCACAACGTACTCTAAATACCTCATGCATTTATTTATCATCATTGCAATTAAAGGATCGTGTCAAAGAGGATTTTATTGTTTTCAGAGCCTACATTTAACCATTTCTTCAAGGATTATGTCATAAGATCTACTAACAATTTCCTCGAAGTGTGCAAACTCTGTTTGAACTTGGTGCTGCAAACTAGTGCTGCGAACTGGATGAAGAGGAGAGTTGGAGCTTGGATAACTTGCAAATGTATCAGTTCAAATTCACATATATCAACATCAATCTCAGGTTTACCAGGAACTCCTTGAGGGTCTACATGTTGTTTAAAGGTTGAGAGAAGGTTTTGTGCTGGTTTATCTATCGGCGTTGCGAACTGTCCTAATTCTGTTGCTGCCAGCCTTCAAACCCACCTACATGGAGTTTTGAAACCTATCCATTAGTCCAGACTGTTACCTTGACCCCATGCATCTTTTCCACTACTAAGAAACCACCTGTCCCACTAAATTTCAACTAGCACTGCGAACTAGCTAATAGGGCATTGTGAACCCTCTGTTCCAACACTATTGAAACCTTCATCCTCTACATATTTAAAAGCTCAGTTTTGAGAGAGTGGATCTGCACCCCTATCTAATTTGAAATGTGTCGTTGGTCATTTTCTAAAGCAAGCTTAAGTTGCACACATCATCAATGATGCTAACTGATATTTATACTGATAAAAAACCCTGTTTTAGCAGAAAATTCACATTTGTCTCCCTTTTATTATAACTCTTAGTTGTTGTTCTTTATTCCTCCTGCTGGAAGAGTGTCTTGTCTCATACCTCAATGTGTATAGAGTGAGGTATATAAAATCTTTGGACAAAGTCATCCTTTTGAAAACATTTCAGTCATTAAAACCCAAATTTCCTATTTCATGCATTTTACAACATTTTTTGTGATGGCTATGTTTTGTAAGCCATGATTATTAGTTTGGGTGCTTTCCTTCAATCAGGATTATTAAGATTATGAAGTTTACAACATTTTTGGACACCTGATACAGTTTTGGGATGTTAAAGACTTTGGAAAAAGTTAAAAAGGCTCCTACAGGAAAGTTCGCAGCGCCTGGTGTTGCGAATTGGTAATTTATGATAGTTTGTAAGCATTAACAAACAAAAAAGAATTGTTTTGATTATAACTTTTGAATGCCAATCTGTTTTCCTCTGAAATTAGGTGTGGACGCAAAACATGATGTTTTTGATTTGTTGACAAAAAATTAGCCCGACCCAGTTCGTATTTTGAGAGAAAAGACAAAATAATCACCTACAGGAAAGTTCACAGCGCATGTTGTCATAGGCGTTGCGAACTCTAACAGTCTGGAAAATTCGAGCTATGGGAAGGCTGTCAGCTGTCAGGGTCTTCTTAACCAACCTAGATCTCACACATCAAGTTGAGATGAAGCTTCACATCTATGTTAGATCGAAAAAATATTCTTTAGGCACATAACATTTCAACACACTTGTCCTTGTTTGATAGAGACATAATTGTGCATATTCTTTTTAATATATAATTTCTCACTCAACATATTATCATCTCATATGCACAAATGTCACACAACAACAAACTATCATATAATAAATCAAATCTTATATTGACTAACTACTACAACATCCAAATTCAATAAAATGGAAAGAGTCCCCTCTAGGGATGCCACACATCCATTTGAGATCATCCATTCAATTCCACTTGAATTAATGGCCAAACAAGCACATCGTTAGGATCATGTATATATTTATAATGCAAAGAAACATGGAAAACATTATGGGTTTCAATATTAGTAAGAGATACAAGTCTATATGTAATTAGTCTTATTATATCTAGGACTTCAAAGGCCCATAATATTTGGGTGCTAGCTTATCACAACTTCTCAGCGTCAAAAGGATTTTCCTTAACTTCACCCTAGGAAAAATAGGATCCTAAACGCTAAATCTTTGTGAATTATATTCTTGTTTGCATAAATTTTCTGCATATCTTAAATTAACTTGAGATTATGCCTAATTTTGAAAACATGTTATCCAATTATTTAGGTAATTTTTTTATTTATCAACACCTTGATAATGATTAAAAATCAATGAATAACATTCCACTTCAAGGGGGAAACCTCATTTTACAATATATTCAATATACAAGATGTTATTAGATGATCCTAAGCATACATACAATTATGGCACTAGAAATGTGATAATTTAATATTTAGTTTTTTTCAAAATTATTAATTCTTAAGGTTTGATGTCGCTCTTGCGCTTTGTGGTCGTCTCTAGGGTTTATCCCTAACGACCTTCTCTTCTACAACTCAGTATCCTAGTTGCTACTGCTTCTCTTCCATCATGGCGGTGTTGACCTCCAATCCTCACAACAGTGTTGTCTCCAGTCCTCACAACAATGTTGTCTCCTATCCTCGTAGTGGTGTTGCTCAACCATGCATGCCTCTCTCTTTTGGCCCTATGGGCGACTCCTCCATTTCTTTAAGTGAGCCTATTAAATATCAAACCTTTACTTGTTCTCCCTCCTTTACTCATTTCTCAGTTCAAGAAGCCCCAATGATTTTTCTTCTCATGGGTTAGGAAGTTGAAGATGAGGAAGATTATTTTATGGAAAACGCTTTAATTTGTCGGTTCAATGGTCTTTGGCCACCATTGTTGGATCTCAATGGTTGGATATCTCATCCCTTTGGAAACCTTTGATTAAGGAAGATTTATTCATTCATCCCTGTCTAAAGGGTTTCTTCATTGTCGAGTTTGATCTTGTAGAAGATAGGGACTTGATTCTTGACTCTTGCCCCTGGTTTTGGGGAAACTCAGGTTTGTGTATGATGCTTGGACTCCTTGTTTCAATCCTCTGACTGTTGTTCTCTCTTCTGCTCCATTATGGGTCAGACTTCTGAATCTACCCTTGCATTTTTGGGGTGAATCTTCTCTTAATTCTATTAGATCTACATCAGGGAAGCATAATTTTGCAAGTAAAGAAACTGAAATTCAAAGCATAACTTCATACGTGAGAATCTGTGTGGAAATGGACTTTAGTAAAGGGTTTCCAACAGAAATTATTTTGACCTGCAAAAACTACTCCTAGACCCAAAAACTAGACTATGAAAGAATTTCCCTGTGATGTAGGGCTTGTTTTCAAACATGACATATAGCAACACAATGTACTAAGGGACATATGAAGGTTGGGAAGCACCAGCGTAAATCAACCCGGTGGGATGGCTCCAATGAAGATCACTAACCAGCCAGAAATATTCTCAAGACCCAAATTCTTCCACATCTGAAGATTCGATGCCCCATTCCAATGGTGTGTCTACTCAGGAGACTCCTTCGAATCAATTAGATCCGGTCCCCCAACCAAAGAATAAGGTTTCAGACTCTCTTGTTCTGGGAATAGAAAGAAAGGTTCTCCCCAACTCCCATCCTCTAGAAAGTTCGGAATTTGAGGCTGATAAAGAAAAAGAACAAAGAAAACAAGTCGTCCAGATCAAGAAAATTTAGGGATGGCTAGATTAGCAATGACATCACCATTTGTCAACGAAGTTTGGACAGTAGTCGGGAAGAAGAAAAATATGCCATCAATACCGCAACTAACGGTGACAAGAAGTCAATCTCGAAATCGAACATAATCATGTATTTCTTTTGTTGATTACTAGGCCATCAATTTGTCCGAATTTATTCATGTAAGGACTTATGGAATGTAGTTTTTTTGGATATATGGAAATATAGGCGAGTGAATTTTGAATCCGGGTTGATAAGCCCTAGTATAAGATTTTGGATATTTTTTCTATATACTACTTTCCGATGAGGTCGTTGATGCTTTTATGAGACGAAGCTAACTCCAATTAGCCAATAGCTTGCCAACATGATATTGACGTGACACACGTCGAACACATTCATCCACAACAATGCGAAAAATATTTTTTGAAAATGACTTCATGGTGTAGACCACTACAATATGAAACGCTACATGATATGGAAGGTGAGGCTTGGCGTTAGAAGTGTCAAACATGATGGAGAATGATTTAGAGGATTAAGAAGCCCCTAAAGAAGACAACAATGCATTTCATTGCGATGGGAAAATATGGAGAACTTCCGGGGCGGACATAGCACATGGCATTTGGGCCAAATCTTAAACAATAAAATAATTTTGAGTTGCTCTAGTGTTTGGATTGTACGATGACCATGTATACACACCTTTCGGTATGCAAGGCATTATGTTTGTTGTCGGTTTCTCTATATGGAGAGAGTTCGATGGTTCTGGTAACTCTTTATCCTTCTTTGTAGACTCAGGATTCCTGTAGTCACGAGCTCTGGTTTGCAAATTAAGATTTGACTTCATCGTATAGAAATTTGATGTTTCAGATTCTTGCGTGGGGGTACCCTAATTGCCCCCATCCACATTCGGTGGCGAGGAAACACCCTACGTTAGAATCTGACCTTGCGGAAATGATTTAGTTAACCCAACATGTTGTTGCTGCGTTAACACGTGCTAGGCTTCCTCGATTTTGGGGAAGAGATGAGTCAGGTGATCTCCTTTGCAAAGATTGCAAGGAAACTTTACCTTCTTCTTTTCGTTCTTTGCCCTATGAGAATTATTACCATTCTTTTTATCGTTTCCCCCACTACCTTTCTTTCCCTTTCCTTTCTTTTTCCCTCCGGGTTGCTAAGGACCCTTTGGAGTCGTCGATTACACACTGTGTACATTCGAGGAATGGGATGTGGGGTGGTCAAACCAAGGGCTTGACCAGTCGCAATTTGTTGAATGAACAACTGTTGCATCTGATTAGAAATCAGATTTGCGGCTTTTCTTTGTGTTGAACCAACAATACTATTGGCATGTGGTCCAGATTTTAGTTTCGTCAAAAAAATAGTCGATCGTGGCATGTCTGGAATTATCTCATAGAGCATGCATGACTGAGAATAAATTAGCTTTAACTGTTGCGCTCTAAAGATTACTTGTTCCTCCATAAACATTCTTGAAGTCACAACATTCTTAGAAATATAAGGGAGTAATGACTTCATGAACCATTCTAAAAGAAATTCAGGAGGGACCGTGGCCTTAATCAAACTCTTCTGTCTCCTCCATTCTCGAATGTGATTGGAAATGTGAGTGGCTTTATCTTGTTCAAAATTAGCCAAAAATTTTGTGCCAACATCATACCAGACAAGGAGTTGGAAATGATTGAGAAAGACCATGGCCAAATCACCAAATGTTTCAAACTTTGATCCCTCTATTGAATTTTTGCAACTTCAGGCTGTCATTCTCCACAAAGAAATACAAGAAGACCCTTATACATCATTGAAGAATCCCCAGGAATAAACAGAATACCATAGAAAAGAAGTCAGACCCACAAGAAAATAATAAAGTGAAATTGAAGACCCCAGAAGAGAAGTCGACCCCACTGGAAAATAATAAAGGAAAATTAAATATCCAAGAAGAGAAGTCGGCCCCACTAAAGTGACTCAACCAATATAAATAAAGGTGACTTCTTCTCATTTTTACACACGCACTTATCTCTCACTCAAGGAAAAGAAAGCGCAAGTCTGAGGCAAGGGTAGAAGATGTTGCAATTGCAATTTCTGGGTGTACTATCTTATGCACTACCTCTTGGAGAGTTGTGCTAGGCTTGTGAGGTGACTCTGTATATATCTTGGTATGTTTTTCATGGTAGTAATCTTGTGAACTATTAAATTGTTTATTCCAAGAAAGGTTGCTGGGTTTTCTCCCAAGGATTGGGTTTCCCAAGATAAATTCTTGTGTTCTTATGTCTACTGTGCATGTTTAATATTTCTAGATCTTGTTGTTTCTGATGCATTATTATAGTTGAGATTTTCAGTGTATAGTTATTGTATTATAACTATGGTATGAAAGTGAATATTGTTTTGAAATCATAAGGAAATGACTATCAAGATATGAGAATCATAAAAAATCAACATGGTTTCAGAGCAGGTTACCTTCATAATAGTCTAATCAGTAGAGGGAAAATAATACATTGTTGTGATTTTCCGCTGTACATGAAATTTGTTGTTGCATGGTTTTCTTTGTCAAGTTGGTTGAGAACTTATTGAAAATTCATTGGGACTAACTCCACCATAGATCATCTCACCTTGCTCCAACGCATTTACTACACCTCTTTGATTGTAATTTGGTGAAAGTTGAAATTTCACCTCAAACTCACTACGACAGTTGCAACAAAATTTTGTGAATCTCGTTGAGCAAGTTATTGGGTTGAGTTGGGAAGAATTTTGGCATAGAGTAACTCTCTTTTCCGTAGCACACCAACTGCACCTCTTAGATTGACATTTTGTCAAAATTGAAATTTTAGGGTTTTAGGCTTGTTGACATTTTTTTTTGGACTTTAAACCTTTTGTTTATGATTTTTTTTATTTCATGTACTGATGGTGTACTACCTAGGAGTTGGAGGTAATAGTGATGATGTATTCTATAGTGTATGACAACTTGAAATAAAATGGAACAACAACAACAAGACTCCAGGTTTGCACATCAGGTTTGATTGATGTATTCTTATTTTATTTTCAAAGTATATCATGTTTAATACTTTTTGCATCTCAAGAGAATGTTGTAGCTATGGAAAAAACATTTAGAGGCCTATTACTACTAGGTACTACTATTATATCACAAGAACTAAAATCCAATGTTTGGTAGTACTTAAACATTGTTATGATCATTATGTAAAATGCTCACTGTTCAGTACTAATGATGCACTTATTTGCAAGATGAATTTGATCTCTTCTAGGAGAGGTTCTTGTTATTTTTCTTTGTCCTGGGTAAGTTACCACAGAGGAATGATTAGTAAAAACACTAGAAAAGTGTTGTTATTGTTTCTTATTCTTATTCTTGTTCCTATTCCAGGTAGGTCACAAGTGATAGCTCTTAGAGGGAGCTATAATGACGATTGTTATTGTCCTTGTTCTTGTTATTGTTTCAGGTAGGTCACAGGTGATAGCTCTAAAAGGGAGATATAGTGACAATTGCAGATGGAAACAGATTAGATGGTCTTTGGTTGAGACATGGAGTTGTGGACATAAAAATATACAACCATGCACTGAAGGAGAAGAGGACGAAGTTAGAACCTCATATGGAGATTGATAGTGAGGAGAAGGAGGCTCCGAAGGATGACTATACATATCCCTCTATTTCAGTTGTTCATCCTTCATACCATCAAGAGGAGTCAGTAGAGCTAGCAGGGCCAGTGGATCTACCTAGAGATGTTGCAGTGACCAGGAGGAGGCCAACATGGTTTCGTGACACTTTGCAAGATGCAGTGAGGCATGCAGCTCCTCATGATACTTTCAGGGAGAGAAAACAACCTTATATATTATCGAGTTATAAGGCATTGATGAGCCACATCATGAGGAGGAGCAGATGGCTCCACGAGTGGTGAGGTAGGTGGCCTCACCAAGTACCAACTCAGAGGGAGCCAGAGTTCAGAGGGAGTCAACTCTCAGGATCTATTAGGGAGGAGCAGCCTCCCAGGACCATTCATAGGAGATCAAACTTCAGAGGGGGGTTAGCAGATGCAGAGAGAGCAGATAGCTCCAAAGATTGTATAGACTTAGAGGGAGTCATGTTTTAGAGGGAGCATGGTACTCCAGGATCGATGTATACTTGATAAGCTTGGTTTTAACCAAGAATGATGCAAATTTAAACCTTTACCAAAATATTGTTGATGGTGATCCATTGATTGTAATGCTCATGATCCGAAGTAGAGTGGCTCATTATCAGGTGCAAGAGGGAGTTGACCTCAAGAGTGTGAGGTGGAGAATCTTGGTTGGATGTATTATTTCTTGGGATTGGAGGTGTGGCAGAGATCAGATAAAATCTTCCTTAGTCAAGGGATACCGATGAGGTTCGATATGATGGACTGCAAGTCCATGGCTACACCTATGGAGACAAATCTAAAGAAGTTGAGTGATTTTGATTCAGATTTTGATTTGGTGGATCCCACGATGTATTGACAGTTGATTGAATCCTTTATGTACCTGGTAAACACCAAGTCGGAGACTTGCTTTGCACCTTGAGCTAGTTTATGGTAGAGATGAGACACTACCATTGGGATGCATAAAAACATGTGCTGAGGTACTTGCATGGTACAGTTGGATATGGCCTTAGACATGTCTCAGGTGGTGAAGCAAAGCTGCAAGGATATACATATTTCGATTGGGCAGGGAGTGCAGTAGATAGATTGAGCACCTTGGGATCAATTACGATTTTAGGAAAGCAATTTTTTGTAGCACTCAGTACAACAAAGACATAGTATATCGCAACTAGTGTTAAAAGTTGTGAAGCAGTGTGGCTTCATAAGCTTCTTGTAGGAATTCATACGAGACATGATGCAGAAGGGAGCAATGAAGCTCCAATATATATCCAAAGATGAGAAGACTGCAGATCATCGAAGACATGATGCATAAGGGAGAAATGAAGCTCCAACACACATCCAAAAATGAGCATATTGCGGACATTATCACCTATCGTCTGTCCAAGACGATGGACATATGAGTACCATAATATTTCTCCTTGATCATGCTGACTTGACAAGGAGTGATAAAGACTCGAGGTGCTCCAGAGATAAGCTTGGTGCAATGCAGAATGTCTCCCTCACTGAGAGGGAGTGTTGATGTTTTGGGAAATATCGGTCATACATTCTCCTCGAATGGCCATGTGACTTGGCTAAGGAGAATGGCCCAGGTGTAGTCTTTATCCTTGCTCATGTGACTTGACAAGGACCGACAAAGACTCGAGGTGTTGATGCTTCTCCAGATGGGAGTATCTGGCTTACATTCTCCTCTGATGACCATGTGATTTGACTAAGGAGAATGGAAAACATTCTCCTGAGATGGTGTTGGCCCTTGGGTATGGAAGTAAGAGAATATCAAGGCAGAAAGGAAGAAATGAGAACTGCGCAGAAGACACAGTGACTATTATCGGGTCGAAGTGAGAAAACGAGCATAAAATATGGAGTGAGGTAAGAGAAAGAAAGTCGTTGGATGAGGAGATCGAGGATGACAGATCAGCAAGGAAGATGGATCGTGGATAACTCAGCAAGCAGAAAAAGGCACCGTTGGATGCTTTGGAGCACCGTGCGAGAAGGAAGGAAAGATAGGCTGGCGAAGCCCTAAAAACGCAGGTCAAGTTGACCTAGGGTTTTGGTATCTAGGGTTTTAACACTTAGGTCTTGGCCTAAGGCTGTCAATGAGCTATTGTAATGTATAAATAGAGGTCTAAAGGACCTGGGATGGGGTCGATGATGTTATGAGAAGAGATTTCTAGTGAGAGAGAGTCATTGTAAGTGTGAGAGACTTCTAGTATTGTAAGATCTTCAACTGGGTGCAAGATCATTCTTGCAACTAGGTGCACAGGAAGGGGAGAGACAGAGAGAAGAAGAGAGCCGATTTGCTGGCTAAGAGTGTAGATAAGAACTGTATGCTTTCATCTTAATATATTATAAATCATAGTTCTATGGACGTATCCCTAGAGAGAGGGTGAACCACATATATCTCGTGTTAAGTGTGATTGATGTTGTGTTCTTTGTCATTTGATATGCTGCTATTATGATAATGCGTTAGATATGAGATATAGCTTGCACAGTAGGTCGTAGGAAGATAAAAAATACTAGATTGTTGTGTGTTGTTTCTTTGAATCCACTTTGCATTCCCTCTGGTTGTAGACATCTCTATCCTGCAACCCCCTCATAACTACTTTGGGTGAGACTGCATCTGCCTCACAGGTGTTGCCGAAAGGGCCAGTAATTAGGGCTTGTTGGTGCGATCTTGGAGCTAAACCCTGGGTCTACCCTTGTGCCAACAAATGGTTCATTGCTGTGACAGGAATCATCTTGAGGGAATGTCAAGGTGGTTTCCATAAAAGACAAAGATTCAGAAGTGGATAGAAGATCAAGAAAAGGACTTCGCTGAAGCCCAGAACAAGAACCCTAATATTAGCTCAAAAGACTGGTTAGGAAGATATATCTTCACTAATATACATGAGATTTTCTTTGGAGGGATTCATAAGGAGCTATACGAGTGGTTAGCTAGACTAGAAGATACCCAGTTTGAGATCAGATCTAAGCCACCTGTGGTTTGGATGTCGACGCTGATCAAGAAGGTCAAGAGAGTCGATAATGTCGTGTCACAAGCAGTAGATCATTGGTTTGATAGCACCATTGGAGGGTATATCACCGAGTTTGCTGTTGACATAGTAGAGTCATATAGCCAAGCTGAGAGGTATTTCTTTAAGGGACCCAGAGGTAAAATTTTACACTTTCTAAAGCTAAGGATCAAGATGCTATTGCATGAGAAGAACATCTTGAAGATACAGTAGTTGGTCGGATTGGAAAAATCTAATGTTCAAGAATTCAGACAGCGACATCGACACCGAGACTGGACATACGCACAGTGGCAGAGAATTCAAAGAAGTTCATCTTGTGAAATTTTTAAAGAAGAACTACGGGGATGAGGGTTTCTACAGTGGAGAAGAGGCAGATCTGATGGATGAAGAGCATTTAGAACTCGCTAGGGGAAAGGAAGAGGAAGCTGAAGAACCTCGCCGGGAAGAACCAAAAACTTCAGGAACTGCGCAGACCATTGAAGTAAGTGCTATCACTTCCCCTGTTGTTTTAGTAGCACTAAGCAATCAAAATAGTTAGAGTCGCCAAAGTCCTCAGAGTATTATTACTAGCACAGCCATGAGTACTCACGGCTGGTGAACGTCGAAAGGCTTACGGCTGGCTTGTTCATCGAAGGAATGACGGTTGGCTTAACCGAACGGAATGCCAAAAGTTGCAACCCTAGATAGATACAATACGAACCGAACATACAGTAGCATTTCACATCCACGCCCACACAAATGAAACGGTAGCAGTTAATATCCACGGGGCCATACGCATCTGTCCAGCTTCTTAATCGGGCCATACGCATCCGTCCAGCTTCTTAATCAGTGTTATTATTTTTTAATCACTGAACGTGGCAATTTGGTGATGAGCAAGTAATTTTTTAATCTTATTTAGTAAATGTGAAAAAGTAATCACATAAACGTACGCCTTTATAAATGAGAGGAAGTTAATTTATCAAAATCTCATCCATTGATTAGAGATGACAACGAAGAATATGCCAACATCTTCAATTGCCAACCCTAAGATTGAAATTTATGATTAAAAGGTGATTAATTGTGCCCATTGTCAATAGGTATATGCCTTTCGGCGTAAAAATTTATTATCTATTAACAAATAAACTGTTGAGCTTCATTTATCTGGTGTTAATATTTTAATTTATGTTAATCACTTATGAGACAATCCAATAAGTGTACGTGTTTCGGCGTAATTAGAAAATAATTATATTGTAAAATGATTAATTTGATTTATAAATAATAATTATCTTTAAAAATAAAAAATCATAAAATGTAAAATTATATTTAATTAATTTATTAAAAATTCAATTAAAAATACATCTAATTAACTTAAAACTAAATATTTTTACAATTTTTTAATTTTTTAAAAAATAAATTTTTTTGAACTTATAAAATTTAATTATATTAAAACCCATTACTCACAACAATTTTGTGGCCATTGAAAGTCCGGATTGAAGAAATCATTCGTTGTCTCCTCATCCAAACCATAGCAACATTTGCTATTAATTGCAATCTGGTGGGCCGTGTGTTAGACTAATAGTGAATTAGATCTGCATATATTATTAAAACCACGGGGTTCCGACTTTTAGATTGATATGTACGTTTGTTGCGTATTTTCTCATCTCTATGGATTTTACTTTTCCTTGATTCTGTCTCATTTATTAGCCATTATGGATCCGTCATTATTTCCATATCCAGAAGCATTCTAACTGGTC
>JASDQU010504391.1:36094-47287 GCA_032191745.1 Picea mariana | reverse complement strand
CATACGCATCTGTCCAGCTTCTTAATCGGGCCATACGCATCCGTCCAGCTTCTTAATCAGTGTTATTATTTTTTAATCACTGAACGTGGCAATTTGGTGATGAGCAAGTAATTTTTTAATCTTATTTAGTAAATGTGAAAAAGTAATCACATAAACGTACGCCTTTATAAATGAGAGGAAGTTAATTTATCAAAATCTCATCCATTGATTAGAGATGACAACGAAGAATATGCCAACATCTTCAATTGCCAACCCTAAGATTGAAATTTATGATTAAAAGGTGATTAATTGTGCCCATTGTCAATAGGTATATGCCTTTCGGCGTAAAAATTTATTATCTATTAACAAATAAACTGTTGAGCTTCATTTATCTGGTGTTAATATTTTAATTTATGTTAATCACTTATGAGACAATCCAATAAGTGTACGTGTTTCGGCGTAATTAGAAAATAATTATATTGTAAAATGATTAATTTGATTTATAAATAATAATTATCTTTAAAAATAAAAAATCATAAAATGTAAAATTATATTTAATTAATTTATTAAAAATTCAATTAAAAATACATCTAATTAACTTAAAACTAAATATTTTTACAATTTTTTAATTTTTTAAAAAATAAATTTTTTTGAACTTATAAAATTTAATTATATTAAAACCCATTACTCACAACAATTTTGTGGCCATTGAAAGTCCGGATTGAAGAAATCATTCGTTGTCTCCTCATCCAAACCATAGCAACATTTGCTATTAATTGCAATCTGGTGGGCCGTGTGTTAGACTAATAGTGAATTAGATCTGCATATATTATTAAAACCACGGGGTTCCGACTTTTAGATTGATATGTACGTTTGTTGCGTATTTTCTCATCTCTATGGATTTTACTTTTCCTTGATTCTGTCTCATTTATTAGCCATTATGGATCCGTCATTATTTCCATATCCAGAAGCATTCTAACTGGTCYGAAACTTGACTATCGAGTTCATATCCTCTGCGAACCCTAAAAACGAAATATTAGCCATTATGGATCCRTCATTATTTCCATCTCCAGAAGAATTCTAACTGGTCCGAAACTTGACTATCGAGTTCATATCTTCTGCGAACCCTAACWACGAAATATCAATATGTGACCTAGACTTTAAAGCGACAAATTTTAAATTGAATACTTGAGTTTCGGCCATTGTCTAGCCTTTGTTACTTTTGTTAGCATCATGAATTTCGAAAATCCATTCATATAACGTCAGAAGGAAGAAATGGTTAATGTAAGACAGGATGAAAGCGGGGAATGGAGAAAAGCAAATGAAGGAACCAGGTAATACGTCCACACAAAGCACTTCACATCCACGCGCCCGCCTTGGTAAAAAAATGATGGCGCACTGTAAAACACACAAAAGAAACGGGGCCACAAGCGGCTATACGCATCCGTCCATGAACAATAATTTTTGTTGTTATTTCTTAATCATTGAACGTGGCAATCTGGTGGTGATCAAGTAATTTTTTAATCTTATTTAGTAAATGTGAAAAAGTAATCACATAAACGTACGTCTTTATAAATGAGCAGAAGTTAATTTATCAAAATATCATCCATTGATTAGAGAGGACGACGAAGAATATGCCAGCATCTTCAATTGCCAACCCTAAGATTGAAATTTATGATTAAAAGGTGATTAATTGTGCCCATTGTCAATAGGTATACGCCTTTCGGCGTAACTAGTAGTTCAACATATACTCAGACAGGAAACCCAGAAAGCTCTATGGAAGATGAGATGAGGCTCCTTATTTTTAGGGGAGATGGATATAAAGATCCTGATCAACACTGGTTCTGATGTGAAGCCATATGGAATATTAAGAGTGTCACCGACGACGCTGTTAAAAGAGCTTAGTTCAGTACTACCCTAAGAGATCGCGCACTGAGTTGGTACATGAAGCTTGTCTAAGGACTTGCACAACCTAAGCCGTTGAATGAGGTTAAGAATGCATTGATTGCAGAGTTCAATAAACCCAAGTCGGAGTCACAATGTATTACGGCACTGAAAGAGATCAAGCAGAAAGTAGTTGAACCTGTTTGGGAATTCGATCAGAGGTTCAAGACCTTAACAGGCAGGTTGAATTTTCAGATTCCAGATGAGCATAACAAAGAATGGTTCATTGCTTCCCTTTTACCACACATCAGAGTTCCTCTGATGAAACATAAGATTTCTTCGTAGGCTGAGGTGCTGGAGATCACCATGAAGTTAGAATCAACCCCTATGGGAGAATCCAACTTAGGTATGAGTCAAATTTTGAGCCAGCTAACTAGTTTGTCTCTGTAGGTCGAAGATATGAAGAAAGACAAGGGAAAATATAAAAGAGAAGACATCTAGTGTGTCAGATGCAAATCGGAAGGCCATGATAAGGAGCACTTCCCTCTATTTCATGAATACTTGGCCTCTGGAGCTTTGATCCCATTGAAGCAAGTTACCCTACCCTGGTGCGAGGTATGCAGAAATAGACATCGCCCAGGAGAGTGCAATTACATGCAAAAATACATTCAAACACCCACAAATTTGTATTGCATATTCTGTAAGTCGGTGGGGCATGATGATAGGGATTGTAGGGCATATGAACTCATGCACGAAAGGTCAAGAGACATATACAAGATTCAAGGTGAAGTATAGAAAGAAGGAAGCACTATGCAATATAATTCTCCAGGAAGAAGAAACTTCAATCCTCGAGGTGGATTCAGAGGAAGAGAACGAGGAGGAGGTATGGGTCGAGGTCAAGTACAAATCATCTATTACAATTGTGCGCAACCAGGACACTTGGCAAGGGACTGTCAGAACCCTTGTACAACTTGCAGCTACTACAGTTCCTTCGAACATGTTATAGAAGATTGTCCCGTGTTTCTAGCTAAGCTTCAGGAGAGGCGAGGACCTCAACAGAACCCAAAAGTGCAGCTGATATACATTGAACCTCCTGGAAAGGACCCTAGAGTCGCTGCTATCACCAGAGGAGCCGCTGTTAGAGGAGAAGACAAAACGACCCAAGGAAAGACTACAAAAGAATCAGGAGTTAGGAAAACTGCAGAGAAGACACAAACTTTTGATGCAAAGAAAGAAAAAAAAATGTTTGAGGAGGCAAGAAAAGAATTCAGGGGAGACCAAGGTTCTTCATCAAAGACACGACCAAAAGTAAGAGAATATGGAATGGCTCTGGTATTCGATCAGTCTGCCTTGCCAAAAGAAGGAAAAGAGGTAAGAAAACTCATGTAATTCTTATATACCTGTATTAAGTTGATTCAGGATGAAAGCGTTGTACAAGACCTACAAAATTTAATCAGACAGTATGAGCTAGGAAAGATATATCCCTTACTGAATAGAGAAGTACACCAAGTATCTAAAAGGAGAAGGACAAATAAGGAATTACACTTGAATGCTCAAATTGGAGAGTATGATATAGACTATGTGGTCCTTGACTTGGGGTCGGAGGTCAATGTCATGACGAAGTAGATTTGGGCACTGATGAGAAAACCTAAGTTGATCTATTCCCCTACCAGGCTTAGGATGGCTAACCAACAAGAAGTAAGCCCCTTTGGAAGATTGGAACATGTCCTTGTGGACATCGACAGAGTGAAGACGTTTGCAGATTTTGAGGTGATTGAGATAGTTGACGATAGCTGTCCTTACCTTGCACTGTTAGGAATTGATTGGGATTTCAATAACTCCATTGTGGTTGATTTAAATAAAAGAAAAATGACATTTGAAGGAGATGGCCTTAGGGTCATTTCACCTTTAGATCTCGATGAAGGTCAAACATACACATAACCCATCAGAGAAGAAGACTACACATATGAACTAGAAAACATATACATATTAACATCCAGACAACAAGATTACATTAATCCTACAACAGATAGAAACGTAAGTTGGCGAAGTGACAACGCGTGTTCATGATATTCGAAAGAAGCGCTGGAGAACTGACAGAACAAAATGTACGAAGTGTCTACAAGGAGATGTGCTAGATTAACTAGGGAAGTCCGTTGGATCGGCACAATAGTAAGTCACTTGCCCACTTTTGATGGACTGAATCCTTTAGAAACCTTCTTATCAAACTTTGAATAAAGTGTACCAACGCAACAAAGATTGTTGGCAATGGATGAGGCCCTGAAAGCCACACTAGCAAGATGGTGGGGGACACACAAAAACAACATTACAGACTGGGTACATTGTCATACTTTGATGACAACACAGTTCTCAGCACACGTAGAAGGTTGCGAAGTTAGGTACATAGGTCGAAGCTTCCCGAAGGACCATGTGTGAAGTTGTGAGGAAGCTTAGAGCAATATCCCTCAAGAGCAGTGGGTGCACAAATTCATTAACACACTGGACACCACCCCTATCAACTGGTATCTTCAAGAAGAACTACACCTCATCACTACAGACTAGAGAGGTATGATTCAAAACTTTATAACTACCTTCTTGTTTGAAAGCCAATATACTTCAGTCGATCAAGCATTACAGATTGTAAGACAAACAGTGTTTGAGGAGGCCTCTAGCCTCCCTTTAGAACAAGAAGAGGACAAATGGACTGCGCCCCTCCAGAAACTGCAAGGTTGTTACAACATCAATGCTGATGAAGATGATGATCCTAGGAAGGTGAACATTGCCGAAACAAAAGGCCAAAGAGACATAGAAGGACCAGGAATGTCACCTAGCAAGTATATAGTTCCCCAGAAGAAACAACTAGTAGTGCACACTGCAGACTTTTCACTTATAGCTGGACAAATATACAAGATGGGACCTGATGAGATACTAAGAAGGTGTGTTATGGATACATAGCGACTGTTGATCCTCGCTGAAGCTCACGAAGGCATCGCAGAAGGACACTACGTAGGGAAAGAAACATCGAAGACGGTTCTTAGAGCTGACCTTTGGTGGACTACCCTACACCGAGATGTTAAGGACTATTATAGAGCCTGTGAGGTATGCCAAAGAGTCAGGAAACCGTCCAAAATCGATGAAATGCCTTTAGTACCACAACTAACCTTACAAGCCTTTGAGAAATGGGCCATTGACTTCGTAGGACCTATAAACCCACCAAGAAAGCGTACAGGAGCAAGGTACATAGTCACTGTGACAGAGTACTTGACCAGATGGGATAAAGCAAGAGTAGTTAAGGATTGTAGTGCAACTACAACTGCGCACTTCATATTTTATGACATCATAACTAGGTTTGGATGCCCGAAGATCCTTATGAGCGATCAAGGAACACATTTCATCAATAAGACCGTTGAAGCCTTGATTGAGGAATTTGAAGTTCATCATCAAAAGAGCACACCTTACCATCCACAAGCAAATGGGACAGTTGAAGCATTCAATAAAATTTTGGAAACAACACCGACGAAGATTTGTAGTGTGAACATGGACGACTGGGATTTAAGAGTACCAGCAGTACGATGGGCCTATCAAACTACTTGCAAGAAGCTAACAATGAAGACCCCTTTTAATTTTGTCTATGGTCTCGAAGTCGTTGTCCCAATGGAATACTTGGTACCAAGCCTAAGAATTGTTGCCTTTACAGAAATGGATGACATTGGCGTTGTTCAAGAGAGGCTTTCACAGTTGGTTTCACTTGAAGAAGACAAATTTATTGCAGGATTCCATCAGCAAGTACAGAAGGAAAGAGAGAAGGCCTACCATGACAGACACATCAAGAAGAAGGCATTTAAGCCAGGTGATATAGTACTGGTATATGATAGTAAGTTCATGAATCATCCAAGGAAGTTCAGAATGCATTGGCTTGGGCCATATGAGGTTGCCTATGTTACAGAAGGAGGAGTTGCGTAGTTGAAGACATTGAATAGAGAATGGAAGGAAGGTTTGGTGAACGAGAGTCGGTTGAAATTGTATTTTGACAACCAGCTACCTCACATCTCTCTATAAAAGCCTGAGGAAAATGGTCTAGGTACTGGTTGCAGTTGTAACTGGCTACTAGACACAAAAAAGACAGTCTGCACAAGGAAGGAAAGGAGGGATGGAGCAAAAAGCAAAGGCTTCCCTGCATAGTTTGAAGTCGAAGAAAAGTATAAGGATCAGATCTGAAGTGCCTCGGGATGAGTCATAGGTGAGTGTTGGGGGCCTATTGGCCCTTGGGTATGGAAGTAAGCGAAGATCAAGGCAGAAAGGAAGAAATGTGAACTGCGCGGAAGACACAATGACTATTACCGAGTCGAAGTGAGAAAACGAGCATAAAAGATGGAGCGAAGTAAGAGAAAATAAGTTGCTGGACGAGGAGATTGAGGATGATAGATCAACAAGGAAGATGGATCATGGACAAATCAACAAGCGGAAAAATCCATCGTTGGATGCTTTGGAGCACCGCGCGAGAAGGAAGAAAATACAGGCTGACGAAGCCCTAAAAATGCGGGTCAAGTTGACCTAGGGTTTTGGTATCTAGGGTTTTGACACTTAAGTCTCAACCTAAGGATTTTGGTAATCTATTGTAATGTATAAATAGAGGTCTAAAGGACCTGGGATGGGGTCGATGATGTTATGAGAAGATATTGCTAGTGAGAGAGAGTTATTGTAAGTGTGAGAGCCTTCTGGTATTGTAAGATCTTTAGTTGGGTGCAAAGATTAGTCCTATATCTGGGTGCGCAGGAAGGGGAGAGACAAAGAGAAGAAGAGAGAAGATCTGCTGGCTAAGAATGCATATAAGAAATGTATGCTTTCATCTTAATATATTATAAAGAACATTTCTGTGGATGTAGCCCTAGAGAGAGGGTGCACCATGTATATCTCGTGTTAAGTGTGATTGATGTTGTGTTCTTTGTCATTTGATATGCTGCTATTATGATAGTGTGTTAGATCTGAGATATAGCTTGCGCAATAGGTTGTAGGAAGATAAAGAATACTAGATTATTGTGTGTTGTTGCTTTGAATCCACTTTTCATTCCTTCTAGTTGTATACATCTCTGTCCTGCAACCCCCCCATAGCTACTTCGGGTGAGACTGCATCTGCCTCGCAGGTGTTGTCGAAAGGGCCAATAATTAGGGCTTGTTGGTGCACTCTTGGAGTTGAACCTTGGGTCTTCCCTTGTGCCAACAGATGGCCATGTGACTTGGTTAAGGAGAATGGTACATTCTTCTCATATGGCCATGTAACTTGGCTAAGAAGAATGGCCCAGACGTAGTCTTTATCCTTGATCATGTGACTTGACAAGTATCGACAAAGACTCGAGGTACATATGCATCAGACAAACATTCTCCTCTAATGGCCATGTGACTTGGTTAAGGAGAATGGTCCAGGGTGTTGATGTTCTCCATGTATTAGCATCGAGAGGACACTCTCATTTGATGACCATGTGACTTGGATAAGGAGAGTGGCCCAAGGTGTTGATGTTATCTATGTATTAGCATCAGATGTTCTCCTGTGATGACATGTGACTTGGCTAAGGAGAATGGCCCAGGTGTGGTCTATATCCTTGATCATGTGAATTGACAAGGACCGTTGGAGAACCGAGGTGCTATGTGGGAGAATCATACATCAACTGGGTGCTATGTGGGAGAAGTATACATCAACTGGGTGCATGCCAAAGAAGACTACATCAACCAGGCTCAGGGACAACCTTTCTATGAAAGAAGAAATCTAAGCATGGATAATGCCTCCCTCGTTGAGAGGGAGTGTTGAAGTTTTGCAACTTTAGGCAGTCATTCTCCACAAAGAAATACAAGAAGACCCTTCTACACCATTGCATAATCCCTAGGAAGAAATAGAATACCATAGAAGATAATTCAACCCCACAGAAAAATAATAAAGTGAAATTGAAGACCCTGGAAGAGAAGTCGACTCCACTGGAAAATAATAAAGGAAAATTAAATATCTAGGAAGAGAATTCGGCCCCACTAAAGTGATCGAACCAATATAAATAAAGGTGACGTCTTCTCATTTGTACACACACACTTATCTCTCACTCAAGGAAAATAAGGCACACGTTTGAGGCAAGGGTAGAAGATGTTGCAACTACAATTTATGGGTGTACTATCTTGTGTGCTACCTCTTGGAGATTTGGGCTAGGCTTGCGAGGTGACTTTATATATCTATTGGTATTTTTTTCATGGTGGTAATATTGTGAACTATTAAATTGATTCTTCTAAGAAAGGTTGTTTGGTTTTCTCCCGAGGATTGGGTTTCCGAGGATAAATTCTTGTGTTCTTGTGTCTATTGTGCATGGTTAATATTTTTAGATCTTGTTATTTCTGCCGCATTGTTATAGTTGAGATTTTAAGTGTATAGTTATTCTATTATAACTGTGGTATAAAAGTGAATCTTGTTTTGAAATCATAAGGAAACAAATATCAAGATTTGAGAATCATAAAAATCAACACCCTCTAGTTCTATATAACAATTAACAGCTCCCTTAGTGAGTGTGCACTAGAATAATCGTAACCGAACATATTCGTTGTTAAACAAATTAGAAGAGCACCACAAATGAAATGTCATTACATGATCTCCCAGGTCTTCACTACTCTTACCTTCAAATTTTGGTATATCGGAAGGTAGTTTGGTAGGGACTAGAGGCCAACTAGGGTAATGAAGAATTGGATCATTCATCAACTTTGAAAAATATGGTAGATGAAGGGTAGCCTAGGCTGCGACATGGGGGAAGGAACCAACGGAATAAAAAATCCTCATTGATGGCATCTTGAAAAGAAGGCCCTGGATTGAAACAGGCACCAGGTTAACAGGAAGAGCTCGCAAATTGACCCGAATTTTGATAAAAACCAGGATTTTCAAAACCAATAAAATTAAAACCTCCACTCGTCTTCCCTCTGGGGCACTGAAAATGATTAAAACCTGGCAACATCCCTTGTGAGAGTACAAACCTTGACATGGGATTCCACTGAAACTGGAAAGGGCTTCCCCCTACTGGCATAGTAGATGAGGAGAATAGAGCATTCCCAAAAGCACCATAAAGAGAGAATGGTGTGGAACTGACTAGAATGTTGGATGAAAATCCCCCGCTCCCACCACTAGAAGGACTAGGCCCTATTGCAGGCCCATATGATTGGAAGAATCCACCTCCAAGTGAAGGATTTGTTGTGGAAATGTGCCCCCTAACATAAGGGAATTTTTTCCAGGAGTTATCAAACTCCCTGGAAAAGGAAAATCTTGCAAAGGAGCTAATGAACTCCCTGCTCCCGAGGTTGAACCTTGAATAAATGGTTGGGATGGGATTGTAATAGAAATTCCACCGATTGACGACATCTCCCCAAAAAGGGCGTCAGTGATAGATGACGTGGGTTGAGTACTAGCCACGGTAGAAGTGGGTCTGACTGACAGTGGAATTGAACTACTAATCAAAGGAGGTGTTGTTACTTGAATGATTCTCGTCATTTGGGTTGAAGGAAAAAGATGTGTTGTACCCCCTCCTCCTATCACCAAAAGAGGAGTATTTGGAATCCTTCCCTCATGAATGTTATTATTATCTCCCATGATATGTCGTTGGATCCAAAAACCTCAAGTGCTTGCAACCTCAAAATTTGCTACTTGCACGAGAAGTGGATTGTTAGGTCTAGTTAGCAGAGGATTCCAAGGTCTAACAAAGCCTTTATATTTGAGATAGAAAATTCATGTTACCTCTGGAGTAGAAGTGGTTTATTCTAAAGGCACATGCTCGAGAACTATTTCTCTAGAGTCAGGAGACTCAAAAGAACTAGCTTGTTCTAGCCTTTGCCTCCGTGGAGGTGGCGATGGCTCCACCCTTTCTTGTGAAAGGCCTTGAACCCTTCGAGAATGGTGAAGTGGTTGGTATTCCACTTTGAATCAATGATTCAAGGTGGTTCCCAACAGAATCACTAAAGGAAAAACTACAAATACAAAGAACCCAACTAAAATCCTAAAAAGGGATAGAAACCAAGCAAACTACCCTTATAGATGCTTCCGACCTAGGGAGATGAAGCCTGATTGTCCAAAGCACTCACAAAGGTAAACCACTGGTTAGGAGAATCAATTATCCAGACCTTCAACTGAGAACCATTCACGACTCAAGTATCAAGGCTTCATGATGACACCCCCAGGGGCACTGATAGTGTGATGCAGAGTCTGTCTTAGGTACTGCGATACACCCCTCACAGTCACCTTCCGTTCAACCTAATGATAGGCCACTAAAGTCACCAACTTGTAGTCATCTTCCGGGGGGTACAATCGATAGTTGGGACATAACGTATGGGCAAGTTAACTGAGTTCGAATATCTTCTAGAGGATTGTCTACAAAAGGGTTGGTGTCACTTTAGAAAATCTCAAACTAGGCCAGAATMTTCCAGARGGATGTCAACAAAAGGGCTAGTGTCACTTCAAAAAATATCAAATTAAGTATGAACCTTCCAGACGAATGATGCCGAGAGGGCTAGTATCACTTCAGGAAAACTCCAAATTGAGTCTGAAATTCGCGGAGGACTAATTCCATATGAGTTAGTGTCACTTCAAGAAAACTTCAACCAGGTTCAAAATTCGTAGAGGACCAACACCAGATGAGTCAATGCCACTTCAGGAAAAATACCCAAATACGCTCTGTTGGCACAGGGGAAGATTCATGGTTCAATGCTTCAACAACGCACCAACAAAACCCTAATTACCGACCCTTTCGGCAACACCTGCGAAGCAGGCGAAGCCTCACCCGAGGTAGAGGCAGGGGGGTTACAAGACTCAGGTGTCTGTAACCAAGCTGGGACACAGATCCGTGATTATAATTACTCCAAAGAGTACTTAAGAACAACATGCATTAGTTTATCATCTTTATTTTCACATACCCACTACCTCAATCAAATTTTTCGTTGATTTCCGTAGAATCAGAACCCCCGAATTACCTATGGAGGCCTAGCGCAAGCTAGCTCTTTTCTCTCTCTCTCCGTTCCCATGTGATCGCGGGTCATGATCATAGTTCAAATAGACACAGTGTATTTTTGTATTTCGTACCTCGGTGCTACAGTGATGTCGAATCATTCGACTCTGCAACCGTCGAACCCCGACAGGGCTAGCGACTGGCCAATAGGGACGAATCCCTACAGGGTTAGTAAATGGCCAATAGGAATAAATCCCAATAGGGCTAGAGAATAGCCAATGAGAACAGGCCCCGTCGCACGGTTAAGTGGATTACAGGTGGCAGAGGGGAAATGTGACTCAATCACTCCCGCAAAGATCGGAAGTGATTG
>JASDQU010504391.1:3957-31736 GCA_032191745.1 Picea mariana | reverse complement strand
TGACAATATGTTTCTTTTCAAATAGTGTCTTCTAAGGTCTTTGGCTCGTTGAATTCGATTCGGTTCCGATATTCCTTGGGTAGCCCACTGATGAAGCGTTGCGCCTTTGCCTTCTCTACTTTGATGTAGGGTACATATCTCAATAAGTCGAGGAATTTGTTGACATATTCCTCTATAGTGAGTTGTCCTAGTTTGAGTTCATAAAACTCTTTAGCCTTCTCGTCGAAATATATTTCCGACAAATACTTCTTCCGGAAGTACTTTTCAAACTGTTTCCAAGACAGGTCCTCCTCGCAGACCCCTTTCATATTCTTAAGATCTTCCCACCAGATGGAAGCCTTTCCGTTTAGATTGAAAGTGGCCACTCGAGTCTTCAAATTCTCTGAAAAATCATGGACTCTGAAATATTTCTTCAGTCCAAGTAGCCAGGCCTCGACTTCCTCTCCCTTCTTTATCTCACCGTCGAAGGAGGGAGGTTTGGCCTTTCTCAATTCTTCAAATTTATGACCCTTGGAAGTCTTTTGTTTCTTCTGTTTTCTTCAAGAATAGGAACTGGTCCTGCTGCTGGAAGAGCCTTCTGAATCGCCAGCTTCCTTCTCAGTGGAATCGTTTGGCACTGGTCCTTTACCTCTGGGGTGGACCTTTCTTGAGGTGCTCCTCTCAGTATGGCCATTGATACGACCATGTTTCTACATCTCGGGTTCATGTTGCATTTGTCGCTGTAGGTCAGATAAGCTCTGCAGTAAAACTGCATTAATTTCGGTTTTCTTTTCTTGTTCTTTCATCATCCTTTCATTGTCGGCCTTGCAACTTTGCAATTCAACCATGAGACTCCTCACAGTCTCGGCTAGATTTGGAGGGGTTCCCATTGCTCTTCTTTCGTCATACTCTTCGTCTCTATTGCGGGAGCCTTCTCCCATCTCTTGGGGAGTCACCATTCTCTGCGTCTGTAAATTCTCGTGGCTAATCGTCCGCTTGGGTGAAAAGACAAAAACTGGTTATTAGTCAAGAGTTAAATACATTTTATAATCTACGCATAAATTTATAGCTCTTTCACATGCATACACAGTCGGGTTCTCATTTCCAAGTTTTAATCCTGGACAAGAGAGTTAATTTAGGGGGTTACTCCTCATAGGAGTGCTTCGAACGGAGCTTATGCGCAACTCGTGCATGAGCCCAATCAGGCCGAGTATTGTAACCATGCTCTGATACCACTTTTTCACATACCCACTACCTCAATCAATTTTTTTGTTGATTTCCGCAGAATCAGAAACCCCGAATTACCTATGGAGGCCTAGCGCAAGCTAGCTCTTTTCTCTCTCTCTCTCTCCGTTCCCATGTGATCGCGGGTCATGATCACAGTTCAAATAGACGTAGTGTCTTTTTATATTTTGCACCTCGGTGCTACAGTGATGTCGAATTGTTCGACTCTGCAACTGCCGAACCCCGACAGGGCTAGCGACCGGCCAATAGGGACGAATCCCTACAGGGTTAGCAAATGGCCAATAGGAACAAATCCCAACAGGGCTAGAGAACATCCAATGAGAACAGGCCCCATCGCATGGCTAAGTAGAGTACAGGTGGCAGAGGGGAAATGTGACACGGTAGTCAACAGGATAGGAGGGGGCCCCATTTCACATGCCACACTATTCCAGACCCTGCCCCTCATTAAAGGCAGAATGGCATGGGGGGTCCGGAATTCACCTGAACACTGTTGATCAAGGTGAATTAATCTCAACCGTTCGAGAGTTGCACGTCCGATTCCGGACCCCTTGCCCACCGCTAAAGGCAGAACAACAAGGGGGCTCCGGAATGAAACCTCAACCGTAGATCTGGGTAGGTGGAATCTGACCATCCAGATCTGCTCGCTGCTTACCTTAATGCACATTTGCACCCCGGCTTAAATCCGATATCTCTTCCTCACATCTAACGGTCGTTACAGACCCTGAGATCCTCCGAAAGAATCTCGTCCATTCATCGGGATTTATCATCACGAGAATCCGAACTCTCGATCACGGGACTCCCGAATTCGTGATTCCCAATTCCCCGAAACGGGTAATCTCATGACATGTGGGCTCCATCAATCAGACGGTTCAGATCTATCCTGGGGTTTTCACCATGGAAAATCCCGAACCCTCGTCACCAGGACTCCCAAGTTCGCGATTCCTGATTCCCCGAAACAGGAAATCTCATGACACGTGGCCTCCGTCGTTCGAACGGCTCACATCTATTCCAGGGTTTTCACGATGGAAAATCCTGAACTCTTGTCATCAGGATTCTCGATTCCGCGATTCTCGATTTCCCAAAATGGGTAATCTTACGACATGTGGCCTCTGTCAATCGGACGGTTCAGATCTATCCCGGAGTTTTCACCACGAAAAATCCTGAACTCTCGTCATCAAGATTCCCGATTCCGCGATTCTCGATTTCCCGAAATGGGTAATCTTACGACACGTGGCCTCCGTCATTCGGATGGCTCAGATCTATTCTGGGGTTTTCGCCATGGAAAATCCTGAACTCTCATCATCAGGATTCCCGATTCCATGATTCCCGATTTCTTGAAATGGGTAATCCTATGACACGTGGCCTTCGTCATTCAGATGGCTCCGATCTATTCTGGGGTTTTTGCCCCTATACATTGGGGTCTTAACCCTCGGGTAACTCCTGACAAATCCAATGGCTGTTGGGTTTTCCAGCCGAGATCTGACGGCTTAGATTGGTTCCTACCCATGCATTCTTCCACGACTCCCTGGACGTGGAAAAATCAACGGTCCAGATACTCCCATGGACCTTGGAGATCTACGGTCTCGAATTCTTCGATGTCCACTAAGACACAGAAAACAAAGGGGTAAGCCATTTAACACCCTATCTTCTTCCTACCAATCTAACGATCATGAGTGACCACAGGTTTCCCGATGGAATCTCATCCATCGATTAATACCTATCAGGGTTAAGGCACTTAACACTCCATCTTCTTCCTCCGATCTGACGGTCGTGAGTGACCACAGATCTCCTGATGGGATCTCATCCGTCGATTCGATACTTCATCTTTATGCTACCATCTTAGGTTTTCAAGAGGATCGTTCCTCCTCGTGCAGGGTTACTAAGGCCTTACTCTTTCACATTCTCTTTCCCGGTTCTTGATGGGATTTTCAAGGAGGGTATCTCCATGGGGAGGTTCACCCAGAGTACTATCTGAGGTAAATAAGGGTATCGTCCTCCCGAGAACCAGACATGAAGTCTGAATTAGATCAGTACACATATAAATAACGATTCATGAGGACATAAGCCATATGTAGTCTTTCCATACAAATATACAACTACTAGTACTGATCAAAATACCATACATACATTCTTATAATGAAATCATTCACAGTTTCACAACTTATGAGCATAATTATCAGAATACATATATTTCAAGATGCCAAAGGAAAACACTTATCAGAAATAACACCAGGGTTCAAGCAACTGCTGAGAGGGGTGCTCGTTTCCACCCAACCGTAGGCTCAGCGACTCCCAACGGATTTACCACTAGCCACCCCCGAGCTGAGACCACGATGCTGTGAGACTGCGTCTCTATTTGCCAGTGACCAGGAGCGAAGGTTAATCTCCTTCCTCTCTGCTATCACTCACTCTGCATATTGCCAGTGTTCTCTTCTTCCCCTCGCGTCTGCCCCCAATCGCTTCTACCCCACACCTTATCCTCTTGCAAGGTTGCATGTGGCACGATTTCCCTCGCACTGGTCAGTCATGATGGCTTTACGGATGGGCGGTTCACCTCCCCATCCCTCATTAATTCCTGAGGAGCCATCGACTTGCTATCCTGCGAGACATTTAATTCGGGGCCAGCGAGCCACTTTTGGTTCTCTGGGCCAGTGAAGTCCAAATATGGTATTAATTCTTGGTGGAATTTAACGCCACCTCTCTAGGTGCCTTCCACCGCCATCATGGTCTCTTTTTCTGCACATCCCCTCTCAGAAGTCCTGCAATATAAATTTATAATGTTATTCACATTTATTGACCTTTTCCATAAGGTCCGTTCACATCACATATTCACATTCATGAGTTTGCCACAGTTCTGGCCAATCTAGTTATTTTTACAAACTGGGGGAAACAGGGTGTTACATTTATCCACATCGCAGAAAAAACCCTAAGAATAGATCGACGTAGTAATATTGAAAAAATACACACCGCACTTAGTAGCATAAAGTAGATCTAGCACATTCAACATAGATAAATCACTGAGCATTCATAGATCTATCTATCATACACAACCATTAGTGCACTAAGAATAAATATCATAGCAAAAAGAAAGCCATCAACACATGATATACGTGATTCACCCCAGTGTGGGGCTACGTCCGCCAATGACTTCTTCTTATTTATTAGTCTTCAATCTCTTACATTCTTCTGCTCCTGTGAACTAAGCCACAGAGCCTAGCTTTGCACCGAACAAGTGATTTGCACAGATCCACCTTCCCCAATCAGGTCAAGGCACAGAGCCAACTCCTCTACTAAGCACAGAGCCTTACATACACAGTCTGTTGCACTAAGAAATCCAAAACTACTTGCCTGTTGCACTTAGCTAACTTCCTCCCCTCATTACATTACATTATTTCTTATTTATACTTTAGCACAACAAGGCCTAATCATGGGTAAACCCATGGGCCGACATCCCATAAACCCTAATACAAAACCCTAATGAACCCCTTGCTGGGTCCACAAATCAAGTGAGATCCCGTGATCTCAGCTTCGCCTGGGCGCTCCATCTTCGACCAACATGTCGAAGTCCAAAAAGGTGGTCAAAATTGTCGAATGTTTCCTCAAAACTTGATCGAGCGCCAATAGGCCCCCAACACTCACCCGTGACTCGTCCCGAGTCACTCAGATCTGGGATGTGTTGCTTCGAAGGCCTCGAGCCTGGCTCAAGCTGCCTCGACTTTTTTCTTTGCCTGAGCTTCTTGCTCAACGAACTCCTGGATCATTTGCTCTATAATAGGACCTTCCAGGTGCTATTCCACTGTTGCAACTACTTGGTCCAGTTGCGAACCTTGTCCTTTGATCTCTTCAAACACCGTGCAGGCTTCCTCCTGCACCGGTTGTAGCCTCTGTGTGGATGGAAATAATCTGTTGTTGGGCCGCACACTGATCTGGTGATCTCTTCATTCTCTCGACTGCAGTGAGTGACTTCATCTGTGCCTGAACTGTTAGTGCCTGTTGTTGTGCCTTCTGTAGCTACGCTTCCAACTTCCTAAGATATAGATCTTATGTGAGGCGTTCGTAGGTCTGGGCACTTATATTGCTCAGTTGTTTGCATTCTAAAGAGAGGGATATTATCCTTCCCACTGTTCTCTTAGCGGCTTCCTCCTTTTGGTCACGTACTTCCTACGAATTACTTGGTACTTCTTGAATCTTTTGGTCACGTACTTCCTACGAATTACTTGGTACTTCTTGAATCTCCAACTCTATTATCCTCGCTTGAAGCTATTGAATGGCCTCAGCGAGCTTCACCACTTGAACCTCAACTGATTCATGTTCTTCCTGTGCCAAACCTGGCACAGAGCGAATTTCTCTGCCCACCACTTCTTTGACCACAATTTTCTTTTCGAGCAACTCGTCTTTTTGCCTCTATATATTTTCTTTGTCTTCCTTGAGCATCGACTGAAACTCATCCCTTTCATTTTCATAAGTGGTCGCACAGTACTGCGCAACTCGTAGTTGCTCCAAGATCACTTCTTTTTTTTGTTTCAAGGCTTCTGTATCCTTCTCCTTATCTTCTTGAACTCACTGAAGTCGAGCCTTTGTTGCATCTGCAAGTCTTCAAAGTTGGGTTGACTCATCCCCAAACTCTGTAGTCTCTGACGAGGAAGGTGCAGTAGATACTGCGTGGATCGCTTGAATAGCTCGTTGTATATCCTTCAGTTCCTTCTCGAACTTCTCATATAGGTCTTCCTTCTTTGCTCTGTATCTCTGCAAGACATCTTCGGACATGTCCTCCATTGCTCCGTGGACTAGATCGATGTCATCCTCTGTAAGCGTAGCATCTAGCCGGGGTTTACTGGCATGGGTCTTCTTTCTTGATGAGGGTTTCTGCGGAGAAACCTTCCTTTTCTTCGGTGTTTCTGTCTGGGTAGGAGGATCCTTCGGCGGTGTACCTTTGCCTTCACCTTGATTTTCTCCTTCTTTCACTCCTCTTTCTTGATTTACTTCGTCTCCTTCTCCTCCTCCTATGGGCGAACCAGATCCATTTTCTTCCGAGGTGCTGTCCTCCTCATCGGTATCTATGTTCTGAACTTCCTCCTTCTTCTTTTTCTTCTTCACACTTGAATGACCTCCATGCTCAAACTGGCTGACCAAGGGGATTCCTATGATGTCAGGGTCGAAGAGTTCTGCATCATCAAATAGTGCAAGAAACTCCTCCGGCCACTCCTTCATGATCTACTCCATGTCTTCGTCGATCATCTTATAATAGGACTGTAGCTCTTCCTTGCTCTCGTCCCTACACACAGTGATATAAATAAAATGTGGATCTGCAGAGAACTTAGCCAGGGGTCTGTATTGATGCAAGGTGCGTGGAGTCATGCATGGGAGCGACTCAATGAAAACCTTCAGTTGCTGATAGTAGGCATGGAACGTTGCGTTCAACTGCCATTGCTTCGACATGTCATTCGTATACCATAATATGGAAAATCTAGCTGCTAATGGATTTGATGGTTCAATTTCTGGAAAAGTTGCTCCCTCCAGCATTTTCTAGGTGACAAATGCAATCAGAACGAGTAACCAGTTGAAGTGGAACTCATATCCTTGATTGTGCACTTCACGACAGTCTTTCTCAAGCTCATTGACGAGTTAACTCACCCAATTCATTTGCATTCCCTCCACGCATTTTGCTGCGAGGTCCACCACGAACTCGGTGACCTGCATGGGGATATTCTTTCTTACAATCTTGTCAGCTATGAGTTGGAAAGCGAGGTGCACTGCACCATCCTCGATAGAGGCTACCTTGTAGCCTCACTTTCCTTTTTCTACTTCATCATATGCCTCCTTGATGCGCTGTGCTAGGGAGCGATCTAAGGTCTTCCCTGGGTAGAATTGTTGAAGGTCGGGTCCCTGCATGCTCAATCTTATGATCAAGTGGATCAACACTGGATCCACAGTAATCAGCCTGTCAAGCCACATATATCCACCATGATAGCACGAAAAGAGGAGTTTAATGCAAGCATTAACCTCTTGATGTCGGCCAAAATGAGGAATCCTCATGACGGTCAATATCGTGGACTGTGCCAGCTCCTTAATCCAAGGCTGAGAGACTATGTGAGGCTTCTTCTTGGTAGTCTTCATCAGGTATCTATGAGGTGCGAGCATGGCGTAGTTCTTTCTGTCGCCGAGATTGAAATCACTGTTCTTCAAGGATGGGATTTGTCCCAACTAGCTTCTGACTACGCGTATCCCCTTCGGGATGTACGCGGTGATCAAAGTGTACTCATAGTCCTGTGGGTTGTTATCGCATTTAACCGTGCCAGTCAAAGGAAGAATATAATCTGGTAAGATCGATGGGATATGCTTCACATTAGCTAGATCATCTCCATGCTTACTTCGGTTCTCAGTTGTGGGGTTAGCATGGATAGAATGTCGTGCAGTCAAAGGGGAAGCCTGCAGTCCCCTAGTCGATGATGCCTGAACACCTTCAGACATAGTTCTGTCAACCATAAAATTCTTAAGGACCTCTTCAATGAACTTCTCTAACTTAGTCTTTTTGCCCGACATTCTCTCTTTTAAACAAACATCTCGGGGTAGGTGAATGAACAAATGGAGTAAACAATAGATGGCGAGGTCTAGGTTATGAAATCATAGTTCGACACACAATCAAATCTCTGCTGCCTCGGTGAATCACAGGTGGCGAAATGTGGTCCCAGTATAGCGACCAACGGGTTAAATAAGCAAGCATTGTAACAGATTCTTCTAACGAGCAGGAATGCTTTCATTAATGTGAATCAATCCGTTATGGCGTGGTCTCAACATCCCAAACGCAGTTTGTTCACCCATAAATGCACTTCCTAGCCATTCTAGAGCGTCGTTCTAACGGTCGGGGTGCCTCCAATGATCATATATCTTCACTATGTCGAAGTCCCATTCTCCGCAGTTCTGCTATTCCGGCGAGGTTCGGGGCTTGCAAGCCTGCCTCCTACGAAGTTTACTTTGTAACTTCCTGTAGTTTTTCCAACTTGGCTTTCTTCTTACTGATCTTCCTTGCCTTCTTTCCTATAATCTGAGTCTCGTTAACTGTTTCTAGATTTCTCTTTCCATTTTTATTCCTATCTTCTCCTAGCGTAGTAAATTTACGTTGCTGAGGTGCTCTCAAAGGGTTCGAACTTAATATCCCTTCCCTTACTACTTCCTGGGTGGATATACTTTCTTCTTTCATGGATAGTTCCTTCAAACCTTCTTGCGTTCTTTCAACTTTGACAACTAATTCTCTTGCCTTCTATTGCTTCGATGCAACTTCTCGTTCTTCTATCAGTCGATCTATCTTTCTAGTTATGAAATCCCTTAGTTATTGCTTTTTATTTTCTATAGCTTCTTCCTCTATTTTCCTTCTGATATTATCCTTCTCGATCCAAGTCTTTCCTAACAAAAGGGGGAAAGGGGCATTGTTCTCAACAAACTTAATGACTTCAAATTCCTCTTCAGTTGATGTTCCATGAATAACAATAGGTACATTAGTAACTCTGCCACATAAGGTTATCATTGAATAAACCTATTCTTCCTAATGAAGGTATCATAGTAGGCTTCCTTAAAATTTCCCCAGTGATTTTTGTCATAATATTCACTTGTGTTCTCTCATCCAAGACACATTCTATGTCGAAGTCTCCTATTCTTGTATCTATGCGTTGTTTTTCCTTCAAGATCTCTGGTAAATTGGCATCTTGGTGACCATCCATTACTTCTTTCAATAGTTCTAATGGAGTCTGAACTATCTCTGATTCTTTCCCTTGATGATTCTTTAATATGCCCTTATTTTCTTGTCTCATGCTCATTTGTTCTACTTTAGCAATCATTCTTGGACAATACTCAAATTCATGACCAACAACTTTACAACAAATACAAATAGGACCTACACTAGGGCATTCTTTAGCAAGATGTCCCGGTCTTCTGCAGTTATAACATAGGGTTAATCCTCTCTTTCTCTTACAAGTTCCCCAACTTCTCCTGTACTGTGCACTAAGATCACAATGCTGGATCTACAATTTGCAAAAAATATTTCTAGGTTCCTACATCCACTTGTTAGTCCAAACATTCTTTCTATGCATAGGAATAACATATATTTCTCTATTTCTATCGAATTTATTGAGATCAACTCTTTCTTCTAACTGTACCCTAGTTTTCAGACTAGGATATAATCTATCAAACATACCTAGACTCATGCTTTCGAAACAATTTTTTTTACTTATATTACTTTACCAAAGCACAAAGCTTTACCTCTTTCAATATCTTACCTCTTGTCTTCAGAACAACTTACTCTCTTGGCACAAAGCTTCGCAAGTTAAGTAGAGTGTTGCGCACTACAACAACAGATCTACGCATAGAGCTTCTCTTTTCTTTACTTTAGTTCCCAACAATCACAATTTCAGGTCCTGACAATGGAACCATTTGTTGGCACAGGAGTAGACCCAGGGTTCAACGCTTCAACAACACACCAACAAAACCCTAACTACCGGCCCTTTCGGCAACACTTGCAAAGTAGGTGAAGTTTCACATGAGGTAGAGGCAGGGGGGGTTACCGGACTCAGGTGTCTATAACCAAGCTGGGACACAGATTTGTGATTATAATTACTTCACGAGCACTTAAGAAAAACATGCATTAGTTTATCATCTTTATCCACATCACAGAACAAACCCTAAGAATAGATCGACGCAGTAATACTGACAAAATACACAATGCACTTAGCAACATAAAGTATATTTTACACATTCAACATAGATAAAGAACTAAGCATTCATAGATTTATCTATCATACATAACCATTAGTACACTAAGAATAAATATCATAGCAAAAAGAAAACCATCAACACATGATATACGTGGTTTACCCCAGTGTGGAGCTATGCCCACCAACAACTTCTTCTTCTTTATTAGTCTTCAATCTCTTACATTCTTCTGCTCCTGTACACTAAGCCATAGAGCCTAGTTTCTCACCAGACAAGTGATTTGCGCAGATCCACCTTCCCCAAATCAGGTCAAGGCACAAAGCCAACTCCTGTACTAAGCACAGAGCCTTACATACATGGTCTATTTCACTAAGCAATCCAAACCTACTTTCCTGTTGCACTTAGCTACTTTCCTCCCCTCACTACATTACATTCTTTCTTATTTATACTTTTACATAACAAGGCCTAATCATGGGTAAACCCATGGGCCAACATCCCATAAACCCTAATACAAGACCCTAATGAAACCCTTGTCAGGTCCACAAATCAAGTGAGATCCCAAGATCTTATCTCCSCCTAGGAGCTCCATCTTCGACCAGCCTGTCGAAGTCGAAAAAGGTGATCAAACCTGACCAATGTTTCCTGAAAACTTGGTTGAGGGCCAACACGCTCAATCTACTACGCTTGGTCGAGTTTGAGAGGGGTTATCTCCTCTACTTTTCTTTGTGAGACCTCATGTTTATCTCCTGTGTGAGAGGAGGCTTTTGGCTCTGCTTATATGACAATTGGATTTTCACTCCCTATCACAAACTCCTATGTTTCTTTTTGTGGCCTTGGAGAGTTACCTCTCCACCCTAATCCAAGGCATTATCCTGAACTAGTTAGTGGACCCTAAAAAGAAAAAGTCTAATGATTTTTAGATTAAGCGTTAATTTAAGTTGACTTTTTACTCAAGGGAACAAGAATAAAACTCATGATGTTTGTATGACTCGAGAAGAAAAAGATTTAAGAACACTGTGCTTAATAAACAAACTTGTTCTTCAAAAGAAAAAGCACAATACACTTCTTTAATGAGCTTTTCAAAACGAAAAAAAAAAATATTTTTGTTTGAATGCAAGATCTAAGATTACTTTGAAATGCAAGCCTACAAGTGATTTTTTTTAATGCCAATGCAAACTACACCGCCAATATATGCTAAATGCAAAACATACTATAAATGAACTTTGCAAACGAGATTCTTTTCTTTTTGTAAAAGGATACTCAAAACGAAAACAACAAATTTTTCAAAACAAGAATAATGCATAAAAGTCCCGAGTGCTAGAAAATGATTTCTTTTCTTCAAAAACTTAAGAGGCAAGGGAACAATAAAAAAAACAATCTGCAATCAAGACATTTGTTTTGGTTACTAAAAATAAATAAAATGCAACTAAAATGCAATTTTGTAATTTATTTTTTATGAACGAAGGAAAGAAGACAAAGAGGAAGAAAAAAGATAGTTTAAAATCATTGAAACACAACAAAGAACTAGAAGTATAATCCAGCTATCCAAGACTAACTTTTCAACCCACCTAAAAACCTAATATACAAAAGGATTAACCAATCAAAGAGAAAGAACTTTTTGATCAAATTTTTAGGTTTATAGAGATGTGATATAACACTCGAAGAGAAAACCAACCAGAGAAGTTTCAAGAGATGTTGAACAACCAACCCAAAACTTTCCAGACATAAAAAAAGGCCAAAAAACAGTTTTTGAAAAGTGTACATGATTGTGTACACTATGAATAGCATACATACGTGACTGTAACTAAAGTGAATCTAGTATATACGTGATTCATACATAGGAAAATGGCGTATACCTTAGCAAAAACCAAAAAAAGAGAAGATAAAAAATCCAGGAAACTTCTAGAAACTAGAAATGACTTCTGAGGTAGTAAATGCTTGACAAGAAGCCCAAAAAACAAGAAAAACAAGAAATCACAAGATCCCTTAAACTGACCAAAACTAGGAGAAAAATTTCCCTAGCATGGTCACCCATTCAATTATGGTATTTTCAACCCTATGACCTTGGATCTATGTCACAACAGATCACAACCATATCTAAAATACTGAATCTTCCCTCCAACATACACATCAATAAAGAAATGATTACTTAGAAGATATAAAGAAGGATCTCGTACCTTGTATCCAAATGTTCGATGGATATCCTTGCACTCGACCTTTGACTTGATCAAGACCTTTTCCTATACAAACCTACAAGATAAACCAAGTAGATACTACAACAAAGTAGTTATCAATTCAAATTATAAATGCAAAATGCCAATATAGATATGTAAAGAAAAATCAACATACACAAATTAGTTAACACAATTGCACATATATTGGAGGGAAAGAGAACTCTTTTATTAATCGACATGAATATGTTAGTTACAACTTGATTCTAACTGATGGTACTGTCTCAAAACCAACCGCCTGAGCTCCTCCACCGAACCCCTTTAAGCATCAACTCAACAATGGAGTACTTCCTCACATGACCCAGAAGGGATAGGAACACATTCAATGATCATATAGGAGAGAGGAAGAGATACTGGAAAATAAATTTCTATATCAAGGAATACTAATAGATTCAAGGAATAGGGAAGCTTGCAAATGGACAACATGCTTTTGAACCAAGGTTGTCTCCCTTCATTTAGACCCCCATAGGTGCTTATATACCATCCTAAAGAGGTCGATATGGTTACATTCCATTATATATGGGAAATTGGGGGTTTGGGATCGGGAAAACCCATAAACCTTGACCAAAAGTACTGAATATTTTTATTTTTCTCAAAATTAGGGGTGTACGTGATTTGCACACTAGAAAATAGTGTATGTACATAATTTTCGCATGGATGAATAGAGTACATCAACAAAAGTATATTTTTTTAGATGATTTTGATGAAAGAGATTGGGATTTAGATTCGCAAGCTGAAAAATGGAATAGGTGATCTCACATATGTAGTATGGAGTGGCAATTTGTGCTATAACACAATTTTAACCGTTTCTGTTAAAAAAAATTAATATTAAGGGATTAATAAGGGGTTTTATACTTAACATGGGGATTTTTCTAAAGATTAAAATGCCCCTCCCCTTAAAAAAAGTGTTGTTCTCAACACTTGACTAACTGCAGGTGTTTCTACATGAAGAAATCATCTTCCCATGTCACATCTTCCACTAGTAGGTTCTTCCATTTGATGATGTACTCAATAATTGCTTGATTTTGCAACTACTTAATCCTTGTTTCTAGTTCTAGTATGATTTTCCCTTCTTCATTAATCTTTGGTAAAATAATTTGCATTGGGATCTTATCACCAATTACCTTCTTTAAGCAAGAAACATGGAAGATTGGATGTACACATGAAGATGAAGGAAAATCCAATTTGTAAGTCATACTTCCAATCCTTGGAACACCTTATAGGTGCCATAATATTTGGGTGCTAATTTATTTCCCTTATTTTGTTACTTGATGGACATCTATTTATATGGTTGTAGCCTAAAAAACACTCAATCCGCCACTTCAAATTCCTTTCACTGCGATGTTGATCTGCTTGTTTTTTCACCCTATTTTGTGCCATAACCAAGTTGTCCAATAGTTTGAGAACCTATTGTTGGTGTCCTATGTGTTCCTCGCTTGAACCTTTGTAGTCCCTTTCAAGGGTGATGTGATGGATGGAGGATGATATCATAAAGTTTTGTAAATGGGGACATTTTTGATGAAGTATGGAATGATGTGTTGTATCACCATTATGCCAAGGGAAACCACATGACCCATTGTGTTTGTTTATCAAATGAAAAGAAACAAAGATATACTTCTAGAAATTTATTCACAATCTCAGTTTACCCATCATATTGAGGATGGTAAGATKCAATGTGAGCCAATTGAGTACCCAAATAATACAATAATTTAGTCCAAAATTTTCTAGCGAAAATTGGATCTCTTTCACTTACAATAATATTGGGGATTCTATGTAGCTTTTGAATTTTTTCCATGAATTTTGTGGMGATTATACTTTCTTTAAATTGATGARAAAAAGAACAAAAATGGGCATACTTTGTTAGTCGATCCATTACTACCATGATAACAATCTTTCCTTTAGATTTGGGTAAACTTGTAATAAAATCTATTGAAACTTATTCTCAACATTGACTTGGTATAAATAATGGTTGTAGAAGACCCGATGTCTTTATTATCTCTCATTCTATTGGAAAACCACACATTGAGAAAAACTTTTGAACTATAGTTAGAAGACCTTCCCATAAAAAAATCTTCTTCATCCAATGGAAAGTTTTCAAGAACCTTGGATGTCCTCCTATAGGAGAAGTGTGCAATTCCAAAAGGACATTCTGTTTGAGTTGGGAACTATTACATAAATATAGGAGATCATGATACCATAGTAAATAATTATTCCATGCTTTTATCGCACAATCTTTAGATTGGGAAAAACCCAACCCAATCCATGAAAGTGTGAGAACTATGGGAATACCTACCCACTGTCACTGTAGATAGACACTCCCCTCGCTTTAGTGATGATGAAATTGCCACAAAGGTGGAATCAAGGTGACCCTAGGGGGATTGACATGAAAAGTTACGTGATGATGAGTGAAACCCCTATAGGTAAATATTTGGAGATGAATAATGGCTTGGAAAAGAGTCTTGTGAAGGGGGAGAAGGTTGTCAAGTGTTTTGTACCTACAAAACAATGTTAGCCTTGCTCAAAACAAGAAAAATGGTCATAAACCAAGCCTTAAATCAAATGGGAATAAAAAAGATAATATTGTTGTCCCAAATTGCAGAAGTATGGAAATATATATATCAAAAAATAAATATGTTACTAGCTGCAAAATTAACCATCCAAAAAATCAAATAATTATTGGGTAATCAAACCCCAAACATGTAGATAATATCTCAATATTTAAACATAATTTTTGAAGGAAAAATAGGGATGCAAAAAGATGTTATCTACAATATATTAGGGAATATTTGTGGTTGTAGAATTTTTTTTCTACAACAACAATTTCTAGCCACTGAAATTCACAAGCAAGATACTCAAATGAAAGCCCTTAACAAGGAGAATAATTAGCACTAATTACTTGCAATTTTCAGTAGTATAAATAGTGATAAAAGATGATGAAAGAGTATGTTTGAAACATCCCTAATGAATATAACAATTAATTTATAAAAACAATAGAATCACTTGGCTAAAATATATGCCTTAGAGGCTCAAACAAGCTTATAGCATGAAGAACAACTTCCAACTTAAACAATTACAAAATATTTATTTTTCACGTATACCAATGCAATGATTTTAGATATCTATTGTGAATTAGATTAGTGCCTTATAAATTGGGTTATTGGGTCTCTTTTTATAAGTGTTATTTGTATTACCTCCCTAGGGGTATAATCCTTTTTACTCCCTGGGGAAAACCAAACTAGCAAGGTAAATCTAGGAGGGTGTAAGCCTTTTTACTCCTCCTAGAAACCTTTGAAAAGTGGCTTATCCAAGACAAATGTGATAGATCTTAATGGAGGGTGTATGAATTTATACTCTTCCAAGGGTTTATACAATAATAACCATGAAACAAGAAGAAATAAGAAGAATATGCAAAAAATTCCTTACCATTTTCAAGAGATAGCAAGATAAACCCTTTTCTACCAAGAATATTGCACCACAAGAACAAGCATCCAAGAGATACAGTGCACCACTTTTTACACCAAGAGACGAGTACTAGAATCCAAAATTGCATAAGAGAGAGAAACTGTGAACTGCCCAAGTAGGGAAAAAATTTCATCCAAGCAATATGTAATTCTCAAGTGTGATATGTCTAAAATGAAAGTGACAAGGCCTTTATTTATACAATACTTTGTAAAATAGATTTGTCCACATGTTTATGGTAAAACAAAGATTAGGGAGGTCGACCTACTGAATTTTCCCCTTTACAAATTACAATTCAAATCCACAAAAGAAGAAAATCCTAAATGATGACACCCTGCCCTTTAGGGGTGATGTTTTGGCATAATGAGCAAGTCATTGAGGTTCTCGAGGGAGATGTTGGGCCTCCAAAGGAAATATATTCATGTGCAAGGGTATTCTTTCATCAAAATGTGCCAAGTCATCATCAAACTGTTCAACACCACCAAAACCCTAGCCCCTCAAGTATGACGTCATGCACTAGGGTGTGACGTTTTGAGCCTTCAAGGCCAAATGTTGGGCAAAGGGAGGGCTAGTCACCTTCTCCAAGGTGTCCTATCATGCCTTCAAAGGAAATTTTCATCATCCATGTGTCCAAAGAGAAGGGGGCACATCATCCAACCTATGGGCTTCATGCCCCAAATGAAGGTCCAAGTGACCTTGTGCCTTCATGATCAAGATTTCACCTGTCAAGGACCTACAAAGACAAAAAATTACACCCTCCAAGGGTCCACAAGCCACAATATCATGCCAAGTAATCCATATCTAATAAAATAACCACCCAAACATGTGCATCAGATCTGCCCTTTTCAAAATAAACAAATGCTCAAAGACCTTATGAAACTTGCCAAATTTAGATATGGGAGGGGTGTCATAGTGCCCTATTGGGTAACCCAATTCCTCAAGTAGAGGATGATCCCAAGAAGAAACCTTTCTAATTCATGTAGTGAATGTGAGGTGGATGGGGTTATACTTCTAGGTATGGGGTTTTGTGACATACAAGGGCTCGTATTGTCTCATTTATGGGCGCCTTTGTTGAGGACTAGCCACATCTCTTTTCTCTTTTTGTTTCTAAGAGATATTTTTTCAAACCCTTTATTAGCCATTTACTTTGCACTTGTCACCAATTTGAAAACAATAAGCGACACTAAAAAGGAAATTCATATCCCACATACACTCTAACTTGGTTTGCATGCCTTTCCAAGTTTAAGTCGATAAGGGGCACTAAAAAGGAAATGCATATCCCATAAACACTCTGCCTTGGAAAGTTTCAGTAATTGATTAATTATTTATTTTATGGGTCCCTTAATTTTTTGAGAAGCATTTTATTGCTCTCAGTATCCCAAGGAAAACCTTTATTTCATGATGTTTTTTCTAGGACACCTCTGAGCCTAAAGGCCCCTTCTTCCCATGAAATGAGGTACATGCCCTTCTTGGGTCAATAAGATCGAAAACTTAAAAGGTTGGGAGATGGAGGGGAAGAAGTGATGGAAGGAGACATGTATGAGGGATAATGGTACAATGAACCTTCAAGGAAACACCCTGGTAGAAACCATTTCCCCGAGAGTGGCCACTTACTAGGAAACCATGATACTCACCAAGGTGAAATAGGGAAAAAAACATAATTTCCAAGATTTTTTTTTCAAAATCAAGAAAGGATCCTTTGAAACAAGTTCAAATGATTCAAATATTAAAATGACGCTTACCAAAATATCAAACTTGTTACCTCATGGAGCAAGAATTGTTGTCCTCTGTGGGACAAGAAGGTGTGGTGGATGTTATTTCCATCAAATGGATGGTGATGCATGGTATGATATGGGCCCCTGCCTGCTCATTTTTCTCTCGGTACTCCATGTCTGCAACCTAAGGAATTCGGGACAACATCTCCTTAGTTATCCCTAGGAAAGGGGGATAACATCTGGCTCCTACTTGGGGACATGTGTTTGTCGTAGAGTGCATGAGAACCTTAATGATCCAGATTATTTTCGGCATGAAATGAGATCGAAGATATAATAAAGAAATGCACAGAGATATCATGGATATTCAATAATATAACAGAGATGTAACCATAAGCACATATATACAGTAATACATGATTTCTATTAATGAAAGAAATGTACAGAGACTATAAAAATATAGAGTGAAAAACTCGCTAGAATGGTGGCAGCTTATCTCTGAGAAGAGATGTGACGGCTACTCGCATTTGCAAGAATATGATTACAATGAGGCTCTGAAGGCCTTTTTACAATAAACAGGAATGTCAAAAACCCTAGACATCTGAAAACTTAACCCTAGTAGATGAAGCGCCAAAAGTCATGTGGGCCCCATTTGGGTAAGTGAGTACATCAACTTCCCGGGGTCATAACTTTAGCATACGATCTCTGTTTTACGCGTGTGATAGCTCGTTGGAAAGGTGTTGTTGAGGAGATTCATTTTGGGATATCAATCATGCCTTTGGCTATTATTGAGAACCTCAATCTCAAAAAACCTTCATTTTGGCCCTCAAAATGGCCCCGTAAGTTAAAACCTGCTAAAAATAGTAAATTGCCAAAATTGCCAGAAAACTGTTTTGAGCCAGTCGAAAAAGGTGGGTGGCTACCGATATCCACTTGGATCAATCCTCCCTCCTTAGGAAGCAATGGTTTCCATTGCGTTGAGTTCCTGAGGGAGAGGGAAAAGCATTTGTTGAATCTGCATCCTGGTGAGCTGCTTGCCTTGCTGGAGATGTCGCGCTGCTCAGTTTGTGGAAGTTTGTCACGAACCTGTTGAGGCTGAAGATGTTCAACAAGTCGGGCTGCATGAGAGGACAATGTGAAAAATGAATCTTTGTGCTTTTCTGCAACCTTATCGACGTGCTTCTGTTTGATAGAAGGTGCTTGGGGCGAGGCTGTAGTGGTTGCAATGTCCTTCTATTCTCCTTTTGAACAGATTGTGAAGAAGCTAAATTTTGCAGTATGAGATACTACCTTGCGACACTTTTTAGGTGGAACAGTAGTTGGAACTACCTCTGGTATTCTGTAGAGATGAACCCCCAGAGAAACAATGACACCGCGGGGTCGAGATTCATAAACAGCATGGTGCTTCCACATATATGGTTGGCCCAAGAGAACATCACAGACATCCAGTGGGGAAACATCACATAATACCTCATCTTTGAAGGGTTGGATGCTGTATGACAATCAACATTGTTGGCTGACATGAAGATCTCATCCTTGGTGAAGCCACCCGATGTTGTATGGTTGCAGGTGTGGCATTGTCGACAATCCCAACTGTTTGGCGACCTCTGTTGAGATGAGGTTCTTCTGGCTTCAGCTGTCAAAAATAAAATGCAACGGGGTCCCCTTCACCCACATCTATGAATGAAAAAGGTGATCCCCCTCTTCAGGATATGTTGGTTGTTCTGATTGAATTGATGCAGTCGCAACAATAGCAGTGGGGTCTGCGTCAATGATCTGTCCTTTACGATTATTTTCAGAATCAAATTCTGAATCAGGGTTCGACTCTTTGTCTTTGATCTCGGCCACCAATGAATTTTTTGATTGACATTCATCGGTGTTGTTCCAGGGGATTTTGTGGAAATCACACCATTTTTCGGTGTCCTTCTTTGTCTTTCCATGACCCTTCTTTTCCTGTGTCTTGGAATGGCTTTCGGGAGACTGTTTGTTAGGAATATCTTTGTCATACTTTGGTTGTTGTGGATTTGCAGACCCAAAATATCGTTTGTTCTGGTGCTTAAATTTCTGCTCGATTTTAACAACATATCGATAAGCAACACCAAATGATGAGATGTCCAGAAAATCCATTTCAGTTTATATGTATCTGTGTAGAGCCCCGCGGTATTTCAGAACCAAATGTCGTTTAGAGTCTTTGATACCCAACTTGGTGCACAAGGTATGGAAGGTATTGGTGAACTCCGAAACTTCTTGTCCCCTCTCTTGCCGTAGTGTGGTCCATCTCATGTATTGGTCCTCATAGTTGCCAACAGGGTAATACTGTTCCTTTACCGCATCCACAAAAAAATCCCAAGTGGGCTCGGCCCCATATATTCCAGACTCCTCTGTGGAACTTTGCTCCCAATAAGTTTCCCACCAATGTTTGACATGAGGGAGAGCTTTAAGGAGTGCGAAGGTGATCTTTTCTTTGTCGGAAAAATTGTGAATAGAGAAATAACCTTCTAGCAGAGTTAACCATTTTTCTAGGGCTTCTGCATCTATCTGTACTTCAAATACAGGAATATCAAAATTAACTTGTACCTTGAAAGGCAAGGTGCCTCCAAAGTGGTCGCTTGATGAAGATGTGCTGATGCTATCGGCAGGCGTTTAAGGATGTGGGAAAAATTCTCCATCATTTCGTCCCTCTGTCGCGTGAGAGCTTGCTCAAGCAACAGATTGATAGGATCATCTGCTCCGTTGTTTTTCTTTTCTTCCACCATTGAGGTTTTCTTGGGTGTGCAAGAGTGATTGTCTTCAAGAGAGACAAGCTCGAGACCCAACTTTCTATACTCGGACCTCGTCGGGGACATGCACTGAAAAAACGATCAAGAGCAGCCTGCTCTGATACCACTGATCCGGATTATTTTCGACACGAAATGAGATCGGAGATATAATAAAGAAATGCATAGAGATATCACAGATATTCAATAATATAACAGAGATGCAACCATAAGCATATATATACAGTGATACACGATTTCTATTAATGAAACAAATGTACAAAGACTGTAAAAATACAGAGTCAAAAACTCACTAGAATGGTGGCAACTTATCTCTGAGAAGAGATGTGACAACTACTCGCATTCGTAAGAAGATGATTACAATAAGGCTCTGAAGGAATTTTTACAATAAACAGGAATGCCAAAAACCCTGGACATATGAAAACCTAACCCTAGGAGATGAAGTGCCAAAAGTCATGTGGGCCCCATTTGGGTAAGTGAGTACATCAACTTCCCGGGGTCGTAACTTTTGCATACGATCTTCGTTTTATGCGTGTGATAGCTTGTTGGAAAGGTATTGTTGAGGAGATTCATTTTGGGGGGTCAATTATTCATTTGGATATCAATGAGAACCTTGATCTCAAAAAAATTTCATTTGGGCCCTCAAAATGGCCCCAGAAGTTAAAACCTGCTAAAAATAGTAAATTGCCAAAATTGCCAGAAAACTGTTTTGAGCCGGCCGGAAAAGGTGGGTGGCCATCGATATCTACCTGGATCACTTAAAATCTCCTAGTAAGACCTCTTCCAACACACAGTGAAACCAAAAACAATGGATATTGAAGGTGGCTTGCTCACCCTTTGTCCATATGATCAAAAATTCAAAATTTCAACTAATCTTTAAAGTAAATTTTTGCATTTAAAAAAAACAAATTAAACTAACATGTAATATGATAAAAGAAAATGATGTAAAACAAATTTTCAATCATTCAAGTAGAGAAAAATAAAAAATTAGATATGCCATGCAAATATAAGTAAATGTAGCTAAGCTATCATGAGAAAGAAAATTCAGATGCAAAGGAAAAAAAATGACCTACCTACTTACCTGGGGCCTAAACCCTGTAGAAGTTGGGTTACTTGAATATAGGGTCAGAGAAGAGACCCATCAACAGGTAATGGCATCTTTCTACCATCCATGGCAGAAAATTAGTATTTTCCTTTCTCCGACTTCTTCTTGATGATGTAAGGTCCAAGCCATAAAACATCGTTCCTTTCATCATACTTTGGCTCGCCTCTCTTCTTGTCCCACATGAGTGCAAAGATCCCTTCATTGAAGTTAATGTAAAGTATGTTTTCAATGTAAGGCTGTGAGGGTGGTTCTACCTTGACCATATATTTGATAGCTTGTTCTTGCTCCTTATTTTTCATAGCTTCATCTTTCTTGAGTATTTTGATGGATCTTGGTTCTTTCCCTCAGAATTATGCAAGTTTCTCTTTGTATTTATCCATCCTTGAAAGTAGTGTATCTATGTAATATTCTTGTGCAAAAGGAAAATCTCGAGGGTTATACACAATGATCTATCAAGGCATATCCATCTCACAATCACTATGATAATCGACGTGATTTAGGTCCATCACATGGTTCTTGACTACATGTCGGTTGTACATAATCTCAAATGTACCATCCCCCATGGGAATATGTGCATGAGTAAGATCCATGCTAAGGAAACCTCCCAAAGCGACAAACTAACTTATTGACAAAAGCATGCTCCAAGCATTCAGAACATCAATCACCATTATATTCATAATGAGGTTGATATGAGGGAAATCATACAAATACACCTCCATATCTTATATGAGACCATTTACTTTCACCTTTTTTGACTCAATGCCGCACACATTTCATTATGGGTGGGTTGTCTTAAAACCAAGTTGTTCCATTAATTTCAAATACATCACATTTGATAAAGCTTCAGAATCCAACATGCAATTATTCAATTGGACACCATTCACACCTAATGAAAGATAGAAATGAGGGTTTTCATATCTTTGTTGTCCATGATACATGTTGTTTAGAATTACAAGAGGATATTTTGCCTCATCTGGTACTTTCAACTCCTTCAACATTTCTCTTCTTACAGATGAGATCTTTCACATCTCAACTACAGGCACTGGCATATTCATCTTCCCCATCATAGTCGACACATCTATATCCGATTGAATTTCTTCATTGGATGGCATGGGTTTTGGGAGTAGTTTGTGGATCGACGATGAGGAGGTAGAGTAAATTATTTTATTAGATGAGGTAGATCCTCTTTTGTTGGCAGTGGAGGAACTGGAGTTGGTGGTGGAGGAACTAGAACTCTATTTCTTCCTGCATATGTCAAAATTTATTTCTTTCTCAACTCATTTTTGGTATTCTCATCTAGTTGATTTAGTGTTTTGAGTTGCCCCTTTCTGGCACCCCTTTTTCTGACGTCAAATTTCTCTGGTGTAATTTGTACATACTCATCATCTTGAAGAGAAAATATTGTATCAATGAAATTCATCTGGTTTGCAGAGCCTGAACCTTCTTCCTCTGTCCGTAGTGGGCATTCATTTTCTGAATGTTCTTCATTACAAGGCAAGCACCATAGAAATTCCTCCATATTGACCATTCCAACTAGATTCAATGTGTTGGGAGCCTTTGCCTCCTATGGAGGCCTTTCCTTTCAACCTGTGTTTGGTTGTCTAAAAATATGAGGTCTTGGAGAAGACTAATTTCTCTCCAATATAGTCGACATGTTCATATTTTGATTCTGACTCTGGACAAACTGAGTATTCATTTGATCAAACTTCTTCACTAGGAGAGTGATTGGGTCTAGTGTAGTGCTTGTCATAGTATTTTCTTTTTCTTCCATATTGGGATGTGGAAAATGAAAGGGCTCAATCCTTGAGCTGATGATATCCTCCTCATTTTGTGTACTATATTCCTTGGCCTTTTCCAAAGTATCAGGTGATTTATCCTTGAAAATAAAAACAAATTGTCCTCCAAAAACATTCATGTAGAGAACAAGAATGAATGTTGTTGGTGGATGTAGGTTGGTCGGGATCTAATCATATAGTTTATCAAATCTGGTATCAAACTATTTCACTATTTCATTTTCCTTTTTCTTGATTTGATTGAACTGTGCCAATAGAATTATGTTGTCTTTCTTTGTTGACCATATGTTTGTAAGTAATTTAGCGAAATCATCATAAGATGGAAAATGATCATCATGTATTCCTTTTGAACTATCTCTGAGCATCTTCATCAAGATCCATGGATAATAACCTCATCACAATGTCTTCATGTTCCACACTTTCATTCAACAAGGCCACACCTATTGCATATAGGTGGTATTCATGCATGACCACATTATTTTCAGTGAATTTTGGAAACCATTTACAAGTTTATTTGGGCATGATATTGGGGTACCCAACCATGGAGTCCAAGTTCAATGGTTTGAAAAGGGTTTTAGACCAAGAGTGAGCCATTTGTTGAGGGGAAGGAAACCTTGGAACAAGGTTTTGGCAGTAGGTAAATTATGTGGAGGCCTTCTTCGGTAAACCTTAGAAGGTTTCAATCTTCCCTGGGGCAAATATGGCTGGTTCTAGGATGGTGGAGTTTCCAGATGAGCTTTATGGAAGGCTCATCAAGAACGGAAAGAGAAATTCCTTCAAATGGAGTCACCAATCTTGCCAAAGTGTCATTAGGGATCAAAAGAGGATTCAAAATCCTCCCCAACAACGGTGCCAAAATGTTATCACACAATCTTTAGATTGGGAAAATCTCAACCCCATCCATGGAAGTGTGACAAATATGGGAGTACATACCCACTGTCACCTTAGATAGACACTCCTCTCGATTTAGTGATGATGAAATCACCACAAGGGGGGAATATCGATGACCCTAGGGGGATTGAGATGAAAAGTGATATGATGATGAGTGAAACCACTATAGGTAAAGATTTGGACATGACGAATGGCTTGTAAAAGAGTCTTGTGAAGGGGGAGAAGGTTGCCAAGTGTTTTGTACCTGCAAAACAATGTTAGCCCTACCTAGAACAAGACAAATGATCATAAACCAAGCCTTAAATCAAATGGGATTCAACAAGATAATATTGATGTCCCAAATTGTAGCAGTATGAAAATATATAGAGAAAAAAATAAAGATGTTACTAGCTGCAAAATTAACCATCTAAAACATCAAATAATTATTGGGTAAACAAGCCATGTAGATAATATCCCAACATTTAAACACATGTTTTGATGGAAAAATCGGGCTGAAAAAATATGTTATCAATAATATACTAGGGAATCATTGTGTCTGTAGAAAAAGTTTGCTACAACTGCAAGTTCTAGCCACTAAAATTCACAAGCAAGATACTCAAATGAAAGCCCTTCACAAGGAGAATAATTAACACAAATTACTTACAATTTTTAGTGGTAGAAAGAGTGATAAAAGATGATGAAAGAGTAAGTTTGCAACAACCCTAATGGTTGTATAAATTAATTTATAACGAGAGAATCACTTGTCTAAACAAGACGTCTTAGAGGCTCAAACAAGCATATAGCATGAAGAACAACTTCCAACTCCAACTTAGACAATTGCAAAATGTAACAATCCTAGTTAAATAATTGCTTAAGGCTTATCAAGTATAATTAATTAAATAATTAACTGTCCTAATGTGTATTAGTTAAATAATGATTATTAATTAATTAATTAAATAATTATTTATTTATTGTTTAATATATTTTGATTAATTAATTAATTAACTCATTTAAGGTTTGGGTAACGAATTAAAATCTTAATAATTTTTAATTTATTTAATAGAAAACTTAACGTATGAAGGGATAAGGCATTGAATGGAGGGATAAGGTATTAAATGGAGGGATAAGGTGGGTGGCATTGAATGAAGGGAGGAGGCGGTGAATGGGAAGGAGGATATGAGGGGGCAGAGGCATTCAAGAGAAGGAATTTTGGAATTTTGGGGGAAGGAAACATTATTTGAGATTAGGGACTGTATTTTTCTAGTTTGGAGTTTGGGTGGACTATTACAGGAGAGCATCGGTTGCTGGGAGTTTTGGGCTCAGGGGTGATCAAAATCTGGACCAGGGGTCAAAATTTAGCTCAAAAATCAAAGTTTTTGGAATTGCCTCAAAACGAATGGGTGCGTAGCCCTCGTCATCATGAATCCAACGCAACTCATTTGGGTTCAAACGGACGTCGGATGAGAGAGATATCGCGATCTGTTCGAATCACCAAACAGGGGAAAAAAATGAGTGATGACTATGCAGTCCGTACAGTCCGTACGGATGCTGACGTGGCAGAGGTCATACGATGACATGGTAGTCCATATGTTGAGGTGGCAGATCCATACAACACGTGGCATGTGCCGAGTTGGCAGTTTCGGATTGGTAGCTGTGGGTGAATGACATAATGACACGTGGCATGGTTTTTGGCAAATTATGAGGTGCCACGTGGCACCATGGTATGGGTTGGTTGGTTAAAATTTTATGGAGTCCGTGGGATTTGAACCCCGGACCTCCACCTACATCCAAAGTCTGGGCAAGTCTGAATAACCAACGCGCCATGCCATTGGGTCTTCACAGTGTATGTTTTAAATTTTATTTAAATTATACTATGTTAAGTTTGGGCGGTTAAAAACCAATGGAGTCCGTGGGAATGGAACCCCTGACCTCCCACAATAAGAAACTCTTTGGCAAAAGCCTCGCAACCAGCGCACCACCATATATAAATTATTATATATATGATTTAACATATATTTAAATGCGTATAGCTTGTAGTTTGGAGTGGGGTCCGGGCTGGGGCTTAGCCCCAGCCCCCGGTTTTATACGCGTCCAAGTGACCCTTTTCTATATGGAGGTTTGTGCACGGGTTTTTTTTTCCCAAATGGTTAAGTTTTATGTATCGCCACATGTCACGCCTAGGTTTAACCTTGGAACGGGTGCCTAACTTTGCGCTGGGACGTGGCCATATGGCCCCCATGCACCCAACACCTCTGATTTTGGGGGCTCTAATTCCGTTAACCGTTCAAAAAATTGGCACATTTTGTGGAGATGTGCGCGGGTGCTGGGTTTAGGCATGGGAAATTCCTAGAAGCCAGGTTACTCACACACAGGTGCGTTTTGGCGAACCAGAGACAAGAAGCTTGAAGGAAGAGAATGGCAGGAGGTCTATCTTCTTCATTTTTTGGCCGAATGAGGTGCCGTAAAATCCTAGCTAGGGGTTTTTGGACATTCTGAATCCATTGGCACTATTTTCATAGCCATTTGAAGACTTCTTTTGTAGGTTTTTAACCATTGAAGTTTCAGGAAGCTTTAGGGAGCTTGAAGCCCTCATTGTTTGAGGTCTTGCTCAGATGAGTCTATGTTTGTTTTCTGTGAATGAATAATCATTTTTGGCTATTTAGTATGCTCTGAACATTTTGGGATAGGTTTCAGATCCATTTGAAGACTTTTACAGGTGTTTTTTCCAAAGATAATCTCAGGGAAGCTTAAGGCCACATGTAGAAGAGGTCATGCCCAAATGAGCCATGATCCGTTTTCAGAGTTTTATTAGTCATTTTTGGGGTTTTTATATATTCTGAACCCAATGGTACAGTCAGAATTTCCATTGGAGTTGAGTAGCAGCTTGTAAAAGAATCTTTGACAAATTAATCCCAGAGAGCCAAGTCCATTGAAGGAGGCTCAAGGAGATGTAGCCCAGAGAGGGGTGAACTCATTTATCATCTTGTTATTGTTGTGAGTTTGATGGTTGATTTGCTACAAGTTATGTTGTTGTGTATTTGTTTAAAGCACATATTTAACCATTTAAAAGAACATTTATTCACACATGAACATTTAAAAGAAGAAGCATAAACTTGGCACATAATCTATCTTGCATATTTTAACACATTGAGCAAGGTCCTGTAAAGTTTATTTTATTGAAGTACAGGGTGCTTGCATAGAATAACAAGTCAACCTTCTATTTTCAGATCAGATGGTATTAGAGCATAGTTTGTTTTGCTCATGTATTTTCCATTGATAGCTTGAGATTTAGCTGTTGGTATTTGTGCAAGTTTTGTGTTGAAGTTTGATATCTTGCAAGGATGGAGGAAGCTTCAAACATTGATAGTTCCCATACATATTCATTATCCAAGTTCTTTGACAAAGAGATGTTGAAGGAGTTGCTAACCATGAAAGATATGGTACAAGAGTTGTGGGAAGATAGAGAAGAGAGCATTGTTCTTCAAGAGCAGTTGATGGCCATGAAGGAGGAGAAAGACCAACTTCTTGAAAATTTGCATGAGATGGAGACTCAACTCCATGAGGCAAAGGAAACCCTTACCAAGTACATGCATGAACATGAGGTATGTAATGTTAGTTTATCTCCAAATCCCTCTTAAGAAGAATGCTTTGGTGTTTTTGAAAATCACACAAGAGGAATAGGGTCCAAGTTATTGCTAAAAATGGGCTATGAAGGTAAAGGGTTAGCCAAGCATGCACAAGGCATTGTTGAGCCTATTGTTGTTGAAGAGAGACCTAAGTATTGTGGTCTTGGATATGAACGAAGAAATGGAGCAAATTCCAAAGTTGAGGAGACAAGGGAAAAAGTTCCAAGAACAAATTTTGTTTCAAGTTCACCTCCTCAAGAAGGCTATAAAGGTGAA
>JASDQU010504390.1:59752-80065 GCA_032191745.1 Picea mariana | reverse complement strand
TTATATAATAATTAATTATAATTTAGCCCATGTTTAGGTTTATTTATGAAATTATTCATAGTAATAAGAAAAGGGTCATTACGGTATGTTGAGGAGAAACATGAATTTTCAACGCAATGTCATAATGCGACTATAAAGGACTCCAAAACCTACAGAGAAACTTATGCATGAGTTTCAAATGGAAAAAAGGGTTCTAACTAGGGCACCCATGTTTTGGTAAGTCTCTACCACTTAATAACGACACTTATAGTAGCAACGAGGAGGTTCCATGTCGCTAAAAAATGATTTCGTACATAGGATATATTTATGCTCATAGTATGATGAAAAAATGCAAAGCGAGGTGAAAACCTATCCTATATGTTGGTGATAATATATACCTTTCAGAGGTAAAAACAAGCTAAGGAACATTGAATATTCATCATAACTTGAAAAACACCAGCTATTAAACCGCATAATTAATCCATATGTTTTCAAAAATAGAAAATAAAGGTTTTCTATGAATCCTTAGAAAACCAATGATTCTGTTGACATCTTCCAACCAAGGGAAAACTCGCTAAAAAAACCAATGACACAAAAGAACAAAAATAAAATATATACACTAAAGTACAAGAATATGCAAATCTCATGCTCGAGTTGGAGGGATCAAGAATAATATTTTTTGAGAAAGAGACCATTTTTGGGCTCTTTCATCAGTTTTCCTTCACAATCCTCTATCTCATAGGAGCATTTTTTGAGGACATGTCTCACAATATAACTAGCATGCCATATGGGATTGAATTTTCCTACCCCCAATGATTCTTTAGATTGGTAATAAAGAAGGACCAAGTCACCCTCAACGTACTATTGGGGATGTACATATATATTATACTAGACCTTAAAACAATGCTTATTCACCTTGATGGATAGATAAACATCTCAAAGCTGCTCATTGACCTACTCTAGGTGTACAAAGCATTCTTCGATACTTGTCATGTTATGTAGGAGATCAATAGCTAAATTAAGAAAAGGAATCTGACATTCAATGGGGAGAACCAACTCCATTCCGTGAACCAATTGGAACGATGAAAAACCAGTGGAATTATTTATTGTGGTTAGGTATACCCATAGACTAGTGTATAGCATCATGTTCCAATTATATTTACTATGCCTAACATTCTTTTTTCAAAATGGATTTCATAGATTTATTCACAACCTCTACTTGGCCATTTTCCTGAGGATAACATGATGATGAATGATCTTGCTTGAAGCCTAGTTTTTATGCCAACCCTATCATCATATTGTTCTGAAAGTGACTGTCGTGGTCAGTGACAATATCCTTCAGAATTCCAAATTGAGCTATGATTTGATTTAATATGAAGTGTGTTGCATTCTCACCATTGTATTTAATTGTAGTCATGGCCTCAATCCACTTGGTAAAATATTCCATGGCCATGATAATGTGATGGTGCCCTCCAACCACGATCAGGTTGAAATCGATGATATACATCCCCCACTTGGTGGAGGGAGGAAAAGTAATGACTAAGTGACGATGGGTAGGGTGCGAGTCCATTTTATGAGTGAACACCTAGAAAGGGTGACATTTCCTTACTGCTTCTACACAATCCTTAAAAATCAACGACAAAAGATAATCATCTCACAATATTTTTTGGAATGTTACAAGCCTAGATAAGTGACCAACACAAGCCCCACTATGATAGTGATTGAGTATGGGTTTATCTTCTTATAGATTCAAGCAACGATGAAAAATAGAATCCACACCTCGATGATACAAAGTGTCATCGATAATGAGGTAGTTTTTCTCTTGATGGAATACACGTCATCGGTCATCCCTCGAAAGATGTTGGGGAAGCTTGATATTTTGAAGATATATCAGAATTTCTCCATACTAGGGGTCTGAAGATGATATAAGGAAAATGTGGTCATCAATAAATGGGTCATCGAAAGTGGTATCCTCATCCTTCCTATGGAAATATGACATTAATTCCACAAAGACTAGCAATTTCTTAGATTTTTCAGAGACAAAATCGAGATCAAACTTCTGTAAAATCACAATCCATTTATTGTACTCCCCCCCTATAAATGACTTTTGAGGATGTATTGAAATGATTGATATCAATGACCACAATAGTATTATGAGGTAAGATATAATGGTGCAATCTTTGAACCACATCCATAGATGCTAAGGATGATGTTTCCACGTGAGAGTACTAAAGTTCAAGACCGATTAGATTTCGAATAAGATAATATGTAATGTGCTCATGGAGCTCTTCATCCTCCTAAATGAGAAACATACCAACTGTCCCTTTGGACACTTTTGTATAAAGAAGGAAATGTCTACTATAGTCTAGAGGACTAAGTAGAGGTGCTGACACCAGGGATTTCTTAAGGGAATCAAAATACTTCTGGGATCAGTCATCCCATATAGATGGAGTATCATTTTTCAAGAGATCAATGATACCCTTCGTGATGTTGGCATAGCTAGCTATAAAGTGACACATGAATTTATCTTTCCCATGTAAACCCTAAAACTAATGAATATTGTGCGAGGGAGTAAACAAAAGTATTACCTCTACATTCATTGGGTCCACCATGATCTCTTTATTGGAAACTTTAAATCCCTAAAGGCGGCCTCACCTGATGTAGATGACACATTTATAATGGTTTAATCGAATACGATACTAACGACATATTTCAAATAGTAGCTGAAAATAAATTGGATGATCAACCCTCTTATGAGAGTGAGAAGTAAGGTCATACAAATAAGCCTCAACTATATGTTTGAGGTCATTTGAACTCAAAGGTCATAGCCCACTAAAAATTTTCTCTATTGTTTTTAAGGCTAAAAGGAATTTTCTGGTCCACAAACATACCACAAGGAATAATGAACATTGTCTTTTGTTGATCCTCGAGTTTAATTTGAATCTGATTGTAGCATGAAAATTCATCCATAAAAGAAAATATTTCACTCCCTACACACTCATCAATGATTTGGTCATTAAATGTTGTAGGGAAATTATCTTTCAGACATGATTTATTCAGATCCCTGAAATCCATACACACACAGATGGTTCATTGCTTCTTATCCATGGGAACATGATTGGACACCTATTCAGTTAACAGAACTAGGTAGATGAAGCCAACATTAATCATCTTCTCCACCTCTTCCTTAATGGTGGGGGACTTCTAGGATTCATATATCTAATTTGTTGTCGAAATGTCTTATCATTCAAATAAGTATTGATTTTATGTTCGACAATAATAGGTTCTATCCCTGGCATTTCTTCATATGACCAAGTAAACATGTCTCACAATTCCTTAAAACAATTTGTCGAAAAATGAATTTATTCATGTGAGAAATCTGCACTGATATAAACCTTCTCAACCTTTCTAGGGGTTCAAGAGATTTAGATCGCAATGGTAGGAGATATATTCTCTATTTTCCCTTCATCATATATTCCATGATTATCCAATAGAACCATGGTGTGAAACAATATCACTCATGGTGGACCTGAACTCATCTCGTTCAATCCTTTCAAACTATGGGAGAAGATAACATTTGTGGTCAAGGTCCTCCCAAGGTCTTTCAGAACCAATCATGGCCTCTAATATAACTTCATCTGATGGAAAAGTACTATTGAGAAAATCATGTGAAGTAGATGAGTTTATGGCCCATATGAGGTCTAGGAAAGGATTCACCGCTTCCATCTGTGAAAAGATAGGATCTGGGTCTGTAGTGGCTTCATGGATAGAATGATATGAAATATTGACTGCAGAGAACATAATTTCCATTCTAATGTGTGAGTGACCTTCATACAATGCATTCATAGAAGGTATAGTCCATGGGTCATCAAAGTATGAAGTACATAATGAGACAGTCCTCAATGATGATGAGGATTCAACAAAAATGACATTAATATATGATAATGGCGCCGAGAAATTAAAGGTTCCCATTATGAAAGGGTACATTCTAACACCAATATTATTAGTTCCCTCTGAGAAATATTGATACTGGGGACCGAGGTTTACCCTGATGCAAAGGAACTGGAGCGTGAGAAATAAAATTGGTCGATTGTCACAACCTTCCCTTCATGAGGAAAGCATAAAAAATGAAACACTGATGAAATGAAAACTGACATATCATAAGTCCAATTATGTCCTAGTAAATGATTATAGTCAAGGGGTACATCAACCACCTTGACCTCAACTGCCATAATTTTACCTCCTAACTAGACCCAAAGATTATGGAGGATACCATGGGGTCTGAACAAACTCCCATAAAATTTATTTAACATAGTAATAGATTGAGAAATATGGGGAGATCCAATGAATTTCCAACAAGATAGAGATGTCACAAACATCGAAGGACCCTCATCAATGATAGTACACTTAATAGTTATATTCATACATTCCACATGGATTTGAAAAGCCACATGGTAAGGTAAGTGAGGCTAGATATATGTGACGTAGAACTTGATAAATTTGAAGCCACTTGAGTCAAGATCCCCCAACATATATAACAAGGCATTCTTATGTGTTTGGCACATCTGGATTATCTCTAAATATGACATTGCACATAGATTTTGGCCCAAATATTTGAAAATCGAGTAATTTTTGTTGGCTTTGGAATTTTTATTATGAGTAGAGTGATTAAGAAGTCCTTTTGTAATGTGAGTCATATGGTCAAGATTTATGATATGCAAAGGTGTTTTTGAAGGGAGAGGATATTTACCCAAAGTAGGTTGCGAAGGACCATAAACACGAGTCTTAGTGGCTATGCTAATCTCATATTGAACCATATTTACGCATTGATGGACATCATCTTGTGACAGGAAAGTTTGACCTCCACCCAATGCATTTCCAGTGTTCGAGGTTCTTGAGGCCATAATTTGATTATGAAATAATATATTGGTTAACAGAGAAGGTTGTTGCGCTATAAGCCTCAAGGCTTCATTAACTTTTGGGCATAAATGTTTAAGGTGATCTTGTTTACATAGCTTCCATGGAAACTTCACCTTCCACTTTTCCTTATTTCCGTAGCAAACATTGTTACCAAAGTTTTCATTATTCTGATTTTCCTTGTCCTTGTTATTTTTGTTAGTATTCCCACCCTTGTAGTTATTATTTATACCTTTCCTCTTATTCCATCCAGGTTGTTGGTTATCCTTTGGGTCCGTCGACTGCACAAAATTTACTTCCAATGACTGGGTGGGAGGAGACAAAGTCATAGCTTGTCCCACTACATACTAGTTGAGAGACAAAATTTTCATTTGATTCATCACGTGGTCTATAGAATTGGAATTTGTTGAGCCTATAATTCCATCGGCATAGGGCCCAAATTTGTTTCTTGGATCATTACTCAACCATGATGCATTAGGAATAATTTCATAGAGTTTCTGAGATTAAGCATATATAAGATCTAATTGTTGGGATTCAAATATTGCCTCTTCCTCAGTTGTCACTCTAGATGTAGAAACATCCTTCAACATATATGGAAATAGGGACTTAAGGAACCACTCCAATATAAAATATGGAGGAATGTTATTTTTAATCAACCATTTTCTTCTACACCACTCTTGAATCTCATCCTATATGTGGGTGGCTTTGTCCTAACAGAAAGTCGATAAAATATCCATATCGACATTGTGACAAACCAAAAATTGAAATTGGTTGATAAAAACTAAGGCTGACTCATGGAAAGTTCAGTATGTACTCCCTAGTAACTCAATGTACCATTTTGTAGCAACCCTTGTAAGGGTGCATTGAAACAGTTTTGAACAAACCTAGTCATCATTAAGAGTGATCGACGAGAATCATAAGTGAAAAGTATTAATATGATCACCTAGATCCTTGCCACTCTTACCCTCAAATTTCAAAATGTTTGATGGAAGATTAGAATGAACTAGAGGCCATGCCAGATCATGGCACATGGGGTTGTTCATTAATATCGACAGATATGGAAAATTCAATGTGGGAAGAAAATGGAGCCTTGGTTGTGGCATTTGATACCATGCTCCAATGAAATATTGACTTTGAGAGACTACAGGTCAAGGAGGGTTCCGGTAGACACTGTGTCCCTTCCCGATAGAACAATATCACCCTCTTAACTGATTCATGAAAGTTTGTAAAGGAACCATAAATTATGGGACCACTTATAAGGGAAAATAGATATGATACAGATTACTCATGTGAGGATATACATTTCTCCCTTACGAAGGAACTCCATACAAGGGGTTTACCATGTTATAAAATTGATTCCCCCCTGATGTAATACCATAGGTTAAAGGAGTATTTTCCATAAGAAAATCATTCCTTAGAATACACATTATGGATGAAGGATAGACAGATGGGATATATGAAGTAGAAACATTGCCCATTTTCCCATTCCATCCTTAAAAAGTATAACTAGGATTGGGTCCTAACATAGTAAATGTCTGAGGGATATTTTCCCCACCAAACGAGAAAGGATTAAAAGGAAACAATGTGTGCACTGACCCAAAACTAGTATTGATGTTAGATGTTAGAATGGAAGATGACATTACGAACTCATATTCTACATACCAAAAAAAAAGGATTAGATGCTAGAGGCATTGACTGAGTACTATAACTAGGAATCGATGTAGAAAAGGCACCATGGGGAATGAATATCGATGATGATGAAGTCATGCCATTTGAAAATATAAAAGGATTCATCCCCATGGACTACGTTGAGCTCATGGATTAGGTAGCGCTAATTGAGGGAGTCCCTGAAATCCAAGTAATCGATGATGAGGGTGTAACAGGGACTTCACTAGCCATAGTGAGGTTGGAGCCAAATCACTACTCATATATGAATTAGTAATCATGATGGGATGAACGTGAGCTTGAGTGGAGGAGATGTACATACCATTTTTATTAATTCTATTCCTTTTAGGAGGCGATTTCACTATGAGACCAAAATGTGGTAATTGATTCAAGATTCGACGAGACCGATGGTGAGGCTAGTCTCTCTCCACGATGAATAAAAAATTGTCAATAAATGAAAATTATAATTGAAACTAATATACAAATATTACACTCCTAAATAAAACTAGAATCCAATGCACACAAACAAGAGAGGGTGGTTGAAAAGGGGCCTCATTAACTAAAGAACGCATGCCTCTCCCAGGAGGGGATTGAGACTCCCGAAAAATAGAGAGGTAACAAAATCATTTATAAGGATCCTCATGGGATTCACAGCATGATCAATCAAACCCCTCCAAAGAGAATATCCTCCATAAATTATGTTTGTTGTTTGATCCCTATATAACTTAGGATACCCGAAGAATAAACCCTACAAATAACCTATGTGGACACCTAGGATAGGCAACTAAGGCCACCATTGTATAACCAATTCTTGATCAAATAGTCATAGGTCAAATCCATCATATCAATAGGGAATCTAAGCCTGAAGCTCAAGAATCACCAAGGTACCCCAAGAACCCCCAATATACGAATAGAACCCCAGAAATATATTTGACACTAGGAGGGTATTTGAGGTCTATCTCTGCAAACAACTTCACACGACCTCATGCTTAACTCCAATTTTAGTGGAGCCTCCCAATAACACCAATTATACAATGGATTTCCCCACTCCCTCAACATATACCTATGTTGAGTTTGGTAGCCTTGGAGAAATTTACTCACAAAATCCTATTCCAAGGCCCTAAATTCTAAACTTGTTTGTGTACCCTAAAATATAAATATTTCTAATCAATATTAATTACTAAGCGTTAATTTTATTTTATTCTTGTTTACTCAAGAGGTATGGTCATGAAACTAATGGTGTTATGACTCAACATATGAAACAAGCACATGTAAAAAAATTCTTAAGTACTAGTCATGTTTTTCAAAAGAAATGATATGCTTTTAAATGGTGTGCACAAGATGCGACCTCTTTCAATTTCAATGATAATGCAATGTTTCCTAAAATGCAAAGACTACTGCAATCTATAAAAAAGTGCAAATACTTCAAATGAAACACATTTTTTTTTGTATTTTCAATATAGGAAAATGAAAATTAAAAAACTATTTTTTTTGTATTTTCAATATAAAGAAATGAAAATGAAAAATTGAACTTATAACCTCTTAGATAGACCGTACTGCAAGCATAGGAAGACAATCTAAGAAGGAAACCAAGAAGCTACTACTCAAACCTAAATTAAAGGACTAAACATGAGAAAAATATTAAGAAGAAAGCTTGCAAAAAATTCAACAATAACACAACTTCTTATCACTCTGCAAGCACTAAAGCAGAGACCTAAGAAGACTAAAAAACACTCATAACCCACCCTATAAACACCAAACTAAGAATAAAAGGATTAGAAATATATGTACATGATGTTTCTGGGAACATAAGCATATGTACGTGCCCTGGACTAAGAAAGACCATGCATGCCAAGAAAAACACTGGCTGGGGAAGAATTAATCGAAGGAACTTAGATATATAGTAATGTATTGGTTATTAAGATACAGGTGACACATAAAGTTAGGAAAAACAAGAGAAATAAAAGAGAAAAATCACCAACTAACCCCCAAAAAAGAGAATCCCTAGTGGATTCACCAATTATGTTACGAGTAATAAATATCTATGATTTGAGGTGGGACCACAACAGACATAATGACACCACAAAATCAACTCAAATCTCAAATGTGATAGATGAATAGCAATTACGAAAAAATAAAGGCTAGAATCCTACCTCTTTCGGATGTTCATAGGCGACCAACATTGAGCTCACAATCCAATGCTTGACACATAAAATTTTTGCTCAACATCTAAGATACACATGAATATGGAAAATGCATTAAATGTCAACATATAAAGCAGCATAATCCATCAACATGTATAGAAAATTTATACATGGAAAATAATATAAACCTTTGCAACATATAATTGGATGATAAAAGAGTATTTCTATTAATATATTCAATAGAAGTACATAGGTGACAACCATCTATATCAGCAACTTGTCGAAACTAAGAAAATAAGTCCCTCCACCTGGGCCTTCACCACTTCAATCCTCCACAAGGAAAGCTCACAAGTTCTAGGAGTAATTGGGCTCCTCCTTCATAGCATAGGGATATATTCAGGGATGAACATAAGGAGACTTCATACTTAAATGAATAAGGGATGCAAACTCAAGAATGTAACATGGGGAAATTTGTTTCCAGAGTGTACTTGCTCTCATATTTTTTCTCTTATTTTTCAAGGCTTGTATATGGATCAATTTATATCTTTCAAAGGGAATTGAAGGATTGAATCAGAGTGTTTCCAACTTATGAAAGGCCAAGAATCATGGATCCCATGAATTGGCATGGAAAATCTAAAATATTTTTAATTTTGAGCACAAAACCCGATGTACGTGGGTTTTAATGGAGCAACCTGCGTATACGCATGGTGTATAATTGTAGCCCACGTATATGTAAAGAATTTGAATTTTTTACTTTTCACTGAGCAAGATGGGGAAACTGAGTCTATATAGGGAAATGGTAGGCCACCAAAGAACAATGTATAGAGTGTGGAAAAAAATGATATAACAATAGGTATGGTTATGGAACCTGAAGTTGATCAAGGAACAAGGACATTCAAGCCTATGTAAATGCATATATTAAGTTCATATAACTATAGTACTCATCATGTTGTTTCCAGTGATAGGTGGTATGCCACGTGGTTCCTCATGGTTAGGGAGATATTCCCTCATGAAGTTGTAATCCCTAAAGAATGATCAAGAAACCCCTAGTTGGTTACAAGTCATTAATGAAAGGGTTAAGTGGTTTTAACAAGAAACCCTTAAAGTAAGGAAAGAGGTTACTAAGAAAAAGTATCAATAAACCTCAAGGAGTCTCTGATAAGTACATGCAAACACACATTCTATTGAATATCTTTATGTGAATAAGTGATATGGTTTATCCTTTTACTGGAAAATATGAGGTTGAGTATGAGGTAGAAAGTTTGAGGTGGTGAAGGAAGGTCAAAGGTCAAAGTCTCAGAGCTGCAACAAAACCTAGTAACCCTATTTTCTGAGGTATCTTTGGGTTACAACTTAGGAGGGCATGTATATCACACAACCGACCCCATAAGAATCATTTTAAGGGATGGGGGTATAAATTTTTCCACTTTCCTACAACTTCCATAATTCATCGAATGAGGACACCATCACCGTGTACTCACTGAGACCTTTCCAACAAATAAAACCTTTCCAAAAATCAATCTCTGGTATGAAATTTATATCCTTCCGAAGTTTTCTAGGCATCATTGGCCAATGTCCATCCCCTTCTCCACATGGCATCCATGTAGCTTCATCCTTCTCATACCATGTGATATGGAGCAATCATGATGTGGATGCTAGTTGCAGGGAGTATCTTCGGGCTTTTGTGAACGCCAGGCCTTTGACCCTTCATAATTCTTGTACAAGTTTACAATATCCCTAGAGACCCAAAGTCTCGAAGTCTCCTTATACTCCATAATCTATGGTGGAGCTCTATCCACCCTTCGATTTGATGGTTGATATTTTTTGCACTTAACACATGGTTTATACTTAAAAGGGGGGGGGGTCCCACACCTAACTTGCAACCAATAACATGATTCCACATGGAACCATCGAGGCATGCCACATCACCATAGCGTATGTGATCTCATCTAATCATAGTTGGATACTAAATCATGGGAAACTTTGGTGCTTCATAAATTCAGTGCTTTTTCACTTCGGTGCTTTGACACTTTCACGCTTCAGCATTTAAACCACCTTCCTACATCCTCGATTTTTCCTGTAGCCTTGGAGTCCCTTAGTTACAAACTCTCAGAGAGGGTCCCAAGAGAATACCTACAATGATAATTAAGGCTAATCATGGGATTTATTTAATCTCATTAATTAAATAATCTTCTTGTCTTCGACCATATCCCACGTTACGCTTTAATTCAAATTCCTAATATCACAAAGGCCAAAGTCCCGAAGTCACATGGAAAGTTAGATCTTTCAAGATAATCCTTGGTAATCCGATCGAGAATAATGGGAGGATAAAATAAGCAAGAGTATTGACCGACAACATCTAATATTCACTACTTTGCGACTTACCCAGATGGTAATACTGTAGAGAGGTTGAAGGATACGAGGTTATATGATAAATATCATGAGTCATCTAATGAGGTATGTCATTCGGGTGTCTTATCTATCGTCGATCCATATGAATATGATGATGATGATTAGACCATTGATATATGATCTTGATCAATGGTGTATAAAGTCATCGTGACTAAGGAGTTTGTCAGGGTTTAATGAGGAGGTAGATCCTATGGTAACGAATAATATACATCTAGTTGTCGATAAAACCATCAGGTAACCATTCCTATAGGTTTCCTTCGAGAGGATTAGAGTATTGTGTGGTTCAATCATCCTAGAGTCTCATACTTCTGAAGTCCCTAAGCCAAGATAATTTATCTCCTTTTGGGAATAACGAAGGGTTGAAGGGTTGCGGTCATATGAAACTTTGACAAACCCCAGTGGGATACACTCTTAAATCTTTTCCAATATTTGGTTGAGTCTGTGGAATCAAACCTGTGGTCACTTGGGAGAATGGTTTGAAGGAAGCAACCTCCATTTACAAAACTCAAACTCTATAACATGAAAAAGGGATTTTGAGGGATTGACGAGTTTAGAATAGTCATGTAGAGTCTGTCTCGACTCTATAGTTATGGATTTCGTTCTTGAACAATACTTTTGAGGATTAGAACATATAGACTCAGACAAAAAGTCATCTCGCCATTTACCTGAATTTTGTTTAATACCCATTAATATCAGTCCTCCTTTACTAAAAATAATTAAACAGAGAGCCATTGGTAGAATATGATATTCATATTCTACTTAAATTTTCCCAGGATGCTAGGCCTGGAAATCCACTGAGTCTACCATTCAAACAAGATAAAATTTTATTCTAGTATATGACTCAAGAAAACAAGTATTACAACAAAACCAATCATTACAATATAAACCCAAATTTTGACTTATCTGAAACACTGAAACCAGTTGGAAATTGTTGAAGGGGTTCCCTTTTTCCACCCAACCATAGGCACAATTTATCTTGGATTAATTCCTAAAATGGCCACCCCTTATCTAGGTCGTGATGCGATGAGAGGGATTCTACTTGATCTCAAAAACAACAAGGGACGAAGGTTACTCTCCCTTTCCCACAGGAACCTAGAAGATCAACTTTCTATCCACCAAGAAAGAGAGTATGCTAAGATTATTCACTCAATCACTGCAACTTCATTTATCAACTTGATTAGAAAACATTGTCCAAGTGTTCTTATAATTAGAAAATCTTATTTCTCAATTCTCTTTAGTACTAGAGAACCTTGTGCGCTCTTCTCTTCTTGATTCATTCTTAGACCCATTCATGTCTCCTCTTCTACCCTCTGCCCACATGATTTTCCTTCTTTTTCTTTCATTTTCCAGCAATATTTCATCAATCAGATCAGGAAGTTTCCATATGGGTACTCTGACCATATCCTCATTGACTCATGAGGAATAATTCGAAATGACCATCCTGAATGGTTATTAAGTTTTTCTAGGTAGAAGATTGTTTTGGGTCTACGCAATTTATATCCAGCAGAGTACCTGACTGGCAGGGGTCATCTCACCATTTCTAGTTCCCCTTACCATCCCTCTCATGCATCATAATCTATCTAGAAACCCTCTTTCACCAGTCATGCCAAAATTTCATTTGATCAATTAAAAATATATATAAATTACCTTCTATAACAAGGTTCATTGTGTTTCCAACATTAACATGACATATCTATCCATAGCCTTGTTCACAATACTAATAATATTTACAATTTGAGGGAAATAGGGGTGTTACAATCCCCTCCCCCTTAAAAGGAAAACCACCCCAGTGTTGTACCGGTCATTGTGGTTTTTATGTACAACAATGAACACAAATTGGTATGCATGTTTAATGCAATCCTCCAATTCCCATGTAGATTCATCTAGACAAAAGTGTTTCCACTTCACTCTGACCTCGGAAATGGTTATGTTCTTGAGTGTAATTTATTTCTTGTCTAGTATGCATTTTGGTTTTATTAGGAATCCTCCCTATGGTTCCACCTAGATCAAAAACTAGTCAATTATATGATTAGATTCATGTACATATTTCTTCAATAATGAAGCACATGAAACATTATGCACTTTTACTATGGGAGAAAGTGATAGTTTATATGCTACAATTCCCACTCTGTCCATAATTTCAAAGGGTCCACAAAACTGAGGTGGAATCTTGGCACAAGTTCCCATTCTGAGGGAACTTCTTCTTGGTCTAATTTGAAGGTACACATGATCCCCTACTTTGAACTCTCGAAGATTGCTAATTTTGGTTTCATATATATTCTACATGTCCTCAACTACCTCCATATTTTGTTTTATTTGAAATATTTGTTGTTCCATTTATTTTAATAGTTTTGGCCAAAGGGTTATTCCATCTGATTGGAATGTTGCACTGTCTACCATAGAGATCCTCAAAAGGGATCATCTTCAATGAGTTATAATATCCATTGTTATAAGTAAACTACCAGTGGTAGTAGTCTTCCCAATTCCTGAAAGGATGCATAACATGTATCCTTATCATGTACTCTAATGCATTATTTACCCTCTTTGTCTGTCCATCTATTTAAGGGTGATAGGCTATACTAAATAACAATTTAGTTTCAAAACCAACAAAGAGATATTTTCAAAAAATTGAAGTAAATTTTTTATACCTATTAGATATGATCTCCTTAGTAATTTTGTATCAAAATTTTTAAAGCATTGACTATGGAAGCCAATTCCAAGTTGTGGGTCACATAATTGATTTCATGTTCATTTAATTTTATGGATTCATAACATATTACATGCACTTCTTGCATGAGTACTTCTCCAAGTCCTTCCTTTTTGGAATCTGTACAAACCAAGAAGTCCCGATGTGGGTTTAAAATTTTCAGTACTAGAGCATTAGTTAAAAGGTGTTTTAGTTGGTTAAAACTCTTCTCACATTATGTGGTCCAAACAAACTTAACTCCTTTTTTATATAGGGAGGTGATTTGGAAACCAATCTTGGAGAACCCATTTATGAATCTTCTATAGTATCTTTCTAGGCCCATAAAGGATATGATATCAGAGACATCCTTGGGTGTAGGCCAATCAATGATAGATTTGATCTTGTCAGGGTCAACTTACACTCCTTCCTCAGTGATGACATGGCCTAAATAGTTAACCCTTTTTGAAAATAATTCACACTTACTAAACTTTGCATAGATATTATGTTCTCTTATCACTTGAATAACATATGTGAGGTGTTATTCATGCTCTTCCTTTCTCTTACAATAGATTAGAATGTCATCTATGAATACCGACATAAATATTTCCAAGAATGTATTGAGTACATTATTCATCAAACACATAAAGGTGGTTGGTGCCTTGATAATCCAAAATGGAACTACCAAATATTCATAGTGCCCATACCTTATCCTAAAGGTTGTCTTCTGTATGTCTTCATCCTTAATCCAGAATTGATGGTATCTAGAGCTTAAGTCAATTTTGGAAAATGTTATATCACCCCTTAGCTAGTCAAATAAGTCGTAAGTTTGTGACAAGGGATACTTATTATTAATTCTCATCTTGTTGAGTTGTCTATAGTCTATGCACAACTTGAGGGTTCCATCCTTCTTCTTTACAAACAAAGTTGGTGTGCCCAAAGGAGACACATTGGGATAGATGTAACCTTTGTCCAACATCTCTTTCAGTTGTAGTTTGATCTTAACTAGATCTGGTGTACTCATTCTATAAGGTGATCTCAAAATTGGCATCGCCCCACGAACAAGTTCTATTGTGAAATCAATATCACTTCATGGAGGTAGACCTATTACCTCTTCTAGAAATACATATTTATACCCTCTTAATATAGGGTGGTCTTCTGGACTTGTTGTACTATTCTCAAAGGAGTTCAATACTTGTATTGCATACAACGAACATCCTTTTATGAAATACTTCTTCACTTGAAGGGCTGAGACTTGTCTCACTAAGAAAAGTTTTTGAATTCTCTGTAGGGTTGTTTTCTCCCCTTCCTCATCTTCACATTCTAAGTTTTTATTGTAATAGAAGAACTTGGATTTATGGGAAGCCAACCAATCCATTCCAAGAATCATGTTTTAATATCCTAAAGGAATTATGTTTAGACTTATTTGGGTGGCTATCCCATTCAAAATGAATTGACATGCTGGCAAGACCTCTGTTAGCTTTCTTTTTGTTCCAGTGGCTAGTTGTACCAACCATGACTTAGCATGTTTTACTGGATGCATCTTACATTTTTCAATAGTTTGAGGGGAAACATAACTCATATTAGAACTAGGGTCAATAAAAATAGAAAAATGATGGTTGGCAATCATACCTTCCATCTCCACCACTGAAGTTTGGTGATCATCTTGTATATTATTCAAGGCTGCATAAATTTGTGGAATTATCCTGGCCACATCATTAACTATGGTGGCTTCTTGGATATTGTATATGATCCTATTGTCTTATTGTCTATGTGTATAGTCTATCAACAAATTTTCTTCACCACATCCCTAACACTTCAAGGATCCTTTCTTTGTGTCATGAGACTTTCGTGGGGCTGATCCCAAGGATTTATTTCCACTCTGAGATGGGAAATTTTTCTGATACACAATTTTATTAGGAAGGCTCTTCTTAGATCCTTTCGCATGGTTCTTAAATATTGAGGGTTTAAACCCATTCTTCTTGTGTCCCAATTTTCTTTCCTTATTCCAATCCTTATGAGGTTCTTCCGTATGGTTGAATTTATCATAGAATTACCTTTCCTTCATAAGGGTATATTCTAAGGGCTTAGGCTCATCAAAATCAATCATGCATTGAAAAGATTGAGGAAATCCACAAATGAACAATTGTATCTTCGTCTTCTCATCCTTGATATAAGGCACATACCTCATCAACTCAAGGAATTTGTTGACATATTTATCTATGGTGAACTATCTTAACTTGAGTTCATAGAATTTCTTAGGATTCTCATCATAGTACCTATCAGATAGGCATTTTTTCTTGAAATATTTCTCAAACTATCTCCATAAAAACTCCTATTTATGAATTTCTTTCACATTTCTAAGGTCCTCCCACCAGAGGTATGCCTTTCCATTTAGGTTGAAAGTGGATATTCATGCCTTTAAGATTTCACAGTTGTCATGTACTCTGAAGTAATTCTTTAAGCCAAGTAGCCAAGCTTATTCTTCTTCCCCCCTCTTAATCTCCCCATCAAAAGTGGGTGGCTTGGCTTTCTTAAACTCTTTAGGGTCGTGGCCCTTAGCACCTTTTCTCCTCTTTCTTCTCCCTTGAAAAGGTGAGCTAATCCCACTGCTATAAAATACATTGGAACTATTAGTTCCCTCACTAGAGGATTCTTCATACGAATCCTCTATGTTAGCATGCTTCTTGGCTCCAGGTCAGGCCTTCTTAGCAGTGCTTCTTCTTGTGTTACTATTTTCAGGGCCATGCTTTTGTATCTTAGATGGAAATTGGTTTTTGTTAGTATTATGTCTGTCCACATTATTGGTTGTTGGCCCATTTTTTATATGACTTTGCATATCTAATATGATTTGAAATAGGACTGCATTAATCTTAGTTATTTTTTTCATGTTCTTTTATCATCCTTTCATTGTCTTCCTTACAGCTTCGTAATTCTTCCATAAGGGTTGTTACAATATCGTCTAAATATAGAGTGGTTTTCTCCATCCTTCTCTCATAAGATTCTTCTTCTATGTTATGGGAGATTTCTCCCAACTCATGATGTGTCACCATTCCTTACATTATAGTTTCCTTGATGTCCAATGATTGTTTCACTCTTGATAACAACATTTTTTGTTAGTTAGTTGTCCTTAATTTTTATGAACATGACGGACAATTTTTGTAAGGTAAAATTAGCTTCGTTATTCCACCTATAGCATCAACATGTACTTCAAATTGAAAACATCTAAAAGTAATGTAAGGTATCACTTTTTTTATTAGTAAAGCTTAAATAAGCTCTTACAAGTGGGTAGGGTAGGGTTCCCTTCCCATTAAAGGTTTTCTATTATAATTTATTTCCCCTCTTTCATGAGACCAAGCAAGACAAGTGTTGTAACCTAGCTATGATACCACTCTATCATGCACCCAACCCCATAAGTATCCTTTTAAGGGATTGGGGTATAAATTTTCCACTTTCCTGCAACTCCAATTCCTCGAATGAGGACACCATCGTTGTGTGTTCATCGAGAGATTTCCAACAACTAAAAACTTTTTCAAAATCGAGCTCTGGTCTAAAAGTTATAGCCTTCTGACGTTTTTGGGGTGTCATTGGCCAATGGCCATCCCCTTCACCACATGGAATCCACATATGTTCACCCTTATCATACCATATGACATGGCACAATCGTGACCTGTGTCATAACTCCCTATCGATGATGTCGTTATCTCCAATTTTTCATGAACACTAGGCCTTCGTCCCTTCGTCGTTGTTGTACAAATTTACAACATTTTGAGAGACCTGAAGTCCTAAAGTCTCCTTCCACTCCATAATATATGGTAGAGCTCTATCCACCTTTATATCTGATGGTTGATATTTTTCCACACTTAACACAACGTTTAGACTTGACAAAGGGGGGTTCCCACACCCTAAATCGCGACCAATCCCATGATGCCATGTGGAAACATCTAGGCATGCCACATCACCATAGCATATGTGGGAACATCCAATTGGAGATAGACACTACAACATGGGAAACTTCAGTTCTTTGGCACTTTGGCACTTCGACATGTAAACCACCTTCCTACATCCTTGACTTTTCCTGGAGCCCCGATGTCCCAAAGTTCTGGACTATCGAAGAGGGTTCCACATGCATACCTATGATGATACTTAAGGATAATTAGAAGATTTATTTAATCCTCATAGTTAAATAATAATTTGATATTCATCCATAGCCTAGGTTATTCTTTAATTAAAACTCCCAAAATCCCGAAGGTCAAAGTCCTGAAGTCACATGGACAGTCGATTTGAGGTCATTCTGGATCTGCCTTAGCTATTTGATCGGGAAAAATGGTAGAATAGAATAAGAAGGAGTATTGAATGACTACATTCGGTCTTCACTACTTCATGACTTACCCAATCATTAATACTCCAAAGAGTTTGAAGGATATGGGGTTATATAAGACATGAACTTGTGACATAGTGAAATCCCGTAGGCCATCCGATGAGGTAGATGGCTTAGGTGTCTTATCCATCATTGATCCATAAGAGGACAAAAATGAGGATTAGACTGTTGATCTATGATCATGATCAATGATGAATAAATTCCTAGTGACTAAGGAGTTGGTAATGGTTAAACAAGGAGGTATATCACACGATAACTGATAAGAAACCTCCAGTTGTCGGTAAAAACATTAGGTAACCATTCCCGTAGGTTTTCTTCGACAGGATTAGACTATTGTATGGTTCAAAAATATTAGAGTCTTGGACATTCGAAGTCTTGAAGTTTGGATAAATTAGCTCCTTTTGAGCATAGCGAAGGGTTCCAGGACCCTGGTCATATGGGACTTTGACAAACCCCAATGGCCTAAACTCTTAAATATTATGCAATATTTGGTTAAGTCTTTGGAATTGAGCCTATGGTCACTTGGTAGAATGGTTTGATGGAAGTTCCCTCAATTTACATAACTCGAATTCTATAACAAGATTTTTTTTTTTGAGGGATTGAAAAGTTTAGAACAATCTTGTAGAGTTTGTCTCGACTCTATAATTACAAATTTGGTCCTTGAACAATCCTTTTGAAGATAAGAACATATAGACTTAGACAGAATATCATCTCACCATTTTCCCCAATTTTGTTTAACACCCATTAATATTAGTCCTCCTCTACTAAACAAAATTAAACAAAAATTCATTAGCAGAATATGATATTCAAATTTCGCTTCAATTTTCCCAGGCTGCAAGGCCTGCCAAGCCACAAATTATACCATTAAAACAAGAAAAAATTTCATGATAGTATCTGACTGAAGAAAACACATACTAATACAAAACCAATTAGTACAATATAAATCCAGAGTTTCACTTATCTGAAACCTTGAAATAAATTGACAATTGTTGAAAGGGTTCATTTTTTCCACCCAAACATAGGAAAAAGTTATTTTGGAGTAGATCCTCAACTACCCACCCCCTAGTTAGATCATGATGCCACAAGAGGGATTATGGTTGATCTCAACAACAAAAAGGGACACATTTTACTCTCCCTTTCCCATAGGAACCTAGTAGTTCAACTTTCTATCCACCAAGCAAGGAAGTCTACTGAGACTATTCAATCAATAATTGCAGCTCCATTTATCCGCATGATTAGAAAACACCATCCAAGATCTATTGTAACCATAAAAACTTATTTCTCATCTCCCTTCATAACCAAAGAGCCTCATGTGCTCTTATCTTCTTGATTCATTGTCGGACCCATTTGTTTCTCCTCTTTTGTCCTTTTCCCACATGATTTTCCTTCCTTTTCTTTCCTTTTCCAGTAAGATTTTGTGGGTTAGATCAGGAAGTTTCCAGATGGTTACTTTTCCCATCTCCCCATTGACTCATGAGGAAGACTTCCCAACTACTAGTCTGACTGGTAATTAAGTTTTTATGGGAAAAACATTCTTATGGGTCTACTCAATTTATATCCAACATAGTATTGGCCTGGTAGGGGTCATCTCACCATTACTGGTTCCCCTTACCATCCCTCTCATGCATCATGATCTATATGGAAACCCTATTTCACCGGTCATGCCACAATTTCCTTTTATTAATTAACAAAATATATACATTACCTTCTATATAAAGGTTCATTGTATTTCCAACATTCACATGACATATATGTCCATAGCCTTGTTCACAATAATAATAATATTTACAATTTTGGGGAAACATGGGCGTTATAGTAGATATACGTGGTTTGTAGTGGAGGAAAGCACATATATCTGCAGGAAGTAGAGGAGAAAGTTGTGAATCTGTGAAAAGTCTTGTGAAAGGTTGTGAAGTGATGATTGTACCAAGTTGTTAATACCCAAGTTGGTTCACTCTTCTATTATCTGATACATCAGGGTGTCTACAAAATCATAGGTGTGCTTATGTATTATTTTTGAGGCTTATGCTTGTGTTGTTATGATACATGCTTGAGGCATGTCATGGTATTTATTGTGCATGGTACACCTTGGTGATGGTATGATACATTGTTAGAGGCACATCTTGGATACT
>JASDQU010504390.1:5681-47708 GCA_032191745.1 Picea mariana | reverse complement strand
AAATTCATGGCTTGTGTTACTCTCTGTGCATTGATGATATTATGCTCATGGATGTTTGCTTCTTGCCATACATTTTCTTTTATATGCTCTGTATGTGATTTCATGGTTGAATTGAAGTCTCTGAGAACAAGGAGTTAGTTTCAATTGTTTCTCTATCTGGAACCAGAGAATTCCTATAAGGAGTTCAGTTGAATCGTCCGCAAGGAGTGCGTTGACCGAAGGGTTCAGATAGAGATAAATTTTGTTATAATTTCTCAGAAGTGCAGGTTGGGCACCAGAGCCATGCAAGTCATGCGTAGGCTAGACAAAGACTCAAAGTTGCGATTCTGAGCCAAGGGATTGAAATATTTTCTGCTACAGGAGTGTGCAAGATCAAGGTCTTCAACACTTAGTCGTGTTTGAAGATTTTCCGCAAGGAGTGCGTGCAAGGAGTTTCCTGAAGGGACTCGAAAGCTGGGAGAAAATCTCAGGAAGGTTAGACCTTTGAGTTTGTTGAAGGACAAGTGAGAAAGTTGTGCCTTGAAGGTTGCAAGGAATTCCTTAGGGTTGTGTGCAAGGTGACGAGTTTGGTGGAAGAACGGCTCATCGTTTCGTGGATTTGATAAGGAAGAATCAGACAGACGAAATTCAGCGAGGAGATTTCGCAATGTTCCATGGATCGTTGGATCTTGTGGGTGCAAGGAAGGCTACAGTGCAAGAGTGGGAGAAGTTTCGAAGCTTGGGAGAACAGGAACTGTCGATCGAGATTATGAGGAACGTGGGTTCTACTCGTAGATTGGCATATCCGGAGTTCATGAGGTGAGACTCCAAATCTATGCAAAGGAAGTCGCGATAGTGCGAGAAGCGATATTTCGACAGCTACATAAGTAGTGTGGGCCACGGGAGATAGTGGAAGACAAGTGGCATAAACCATCGAAAGTTCAGCGTCTCGGGCATCGAGAGTCGACAGGGAATTTATTTGGCCTTGCGGGTAGCGAAGTCGCGAGGTAGCGATATTTCGGGTATCGGTGACTCGGGCCTCGGGAGTCAAGGTAAGAGTCATTTGATCTTGCGAGTGATGAAATTGCGAGGGAGCGAAAGCGCGAGTCTCAGCTTTTCGGTGTCTCGCGTGTCGGAGGTTGAAACCTTAAGCATTTGGCGTCGCGATTTGCGAAGGCACGACAGAGTGAAGTTCCGATAGAGGGAAGAGAAAGTCAGCGTTGACTGACATATTAGATCTCGGGAATCCGTGAGTATAGTGATCGACAGTGAACTTGCAAAGCTGCGAAGTTTCGACCTTCCGATAAGACAAAGGGAGGGGGATCGCAAAGTGAACTGTGGGTGTAGATTTCCCGAAAGGGAGATAGAAGAGCCTTTGAGTTCTTTGGGCCGAAGGGAAAGAAGGTCCTGTGGGAGGCGAACATGCTCAGAGGAGTGCGGGTCGTCATCAGAGTGGTATCAGAGCCTGAATATTGCTTGTATATTTTAGGCAAGAGGAGAAAAGAGGAGGCATAAGAAGACAGAGTTGCTGAGGACTCTGTAATGATTGTTGGCAGGTTGGCAGCAATCAAGGAGACAGTCAGCAGGACTGGAAGGATGAAGCTGGGGACACTCTTGATGTAGAGTGACAGCAGCAGGTCTGCCAGGGAGGCAGATAAACACAACAAGATGGCTACTGAAGGCCATAGGCATGCTGAAAAGAAGAGCCCAGAACTGATGAGCGCAGCAGAAATGGATGAAGAGCTCACTGACATAAAGCGAGAGATGGAAGAGCTCGAATTAAAGATGCAGTAGGATAGGAAGCTGAGATGGGTATATGAATGGCCTATGAAGGAGCCAAATATGAAGTGGCCAGTCAGGGAGCTGATGACCATAAGACAGTGAAGGTTGTTAAAAAGATGGCTGAGTTATGCTGAGAACCTCAATGGACCAGAAAAGGAGATAATTCTAGTATGTGAACCCGAGATTGGAGAAATTCTCAGTGCAGAGGATGAAATGGGGTCGTCCGATGATGTCAAGCACTGTTAGGAGGGATAAAATGAGGAAATTCCAGATTTCCAGGAGGGAAACATGGTGAGATCGCTGCAGGATCTCATGGACTGTGAGGGAGACAGTGAGGGAATTTTGCATTGCTAGCTGGGCAATGATCAGGGATTGTTGCGGGATCTCGAAGACTGCCAGGAGGGCCACGAGAGCGTCTCATATTGCCAGGTGGGAAGAGATGAGCATTTGAGACTATATGAAAGTCTCAAGGACTCAGAGGAGAGTTCAAGTCAGCATTGGGTGCTGATGAAGATGGGATCGATTGATCTCAAATCCTGCAAGGAGGGCAGCAGAAGGATTCCACATTGCAGGGATGAACTGATGAGTCAGAATCAGCTAGAGGGGCTGAAAGAGAAGTTGAGCTCAAAGATAAATTTAGATTAGCAGGAGAAGCTGACAGAGGTGGAAGATTAAGATGACATTCTGATGATTGGGGGAATTGGAGTATTCCTACCATTTGCCCAGGAGGAGGAAAAAGTTGGTGTTGCAGATGCAGCAACGGCAGAGGAACAGTCAGCTGAGATTAAAAGAAAAATTGGAGAAGACATTCGATACTGCCCAAGAAGATGAAGAAGGAAAAGAGAGTGAGAATTCCGAGGAATTGATCAATGACTTTAGCCTAGAAGCTATGGAAGTTGTAGCATTGGAGATGACAGCAGAAGCAGAAGAAGAGGGTGAGCATTCCGAGGAATCGCTCAACGCATTCAGCGATGCAGCTGAAGAGACTACAACATGGGAGTTTGCAACAACAACAGAAGAAGAAGACACAGACAAAATTTTCTTTGCTAATCTGTGGGAACAGATTGAAACCCTGGAGGAAAGGGTAAAAGTGCAGGGCATGCACATCCGACAGGTAAAGTTGGAGACAGATAAGGAAGAAGGCATGGGAGATCATGGTGATCTTCTCATGTGCCAAAAATTTTTGTAGCTGAGGAGACTGCAAAAGCAGAGCCAGCCACTGGAGCAGCTGGACGAAGTGATCGAGGACATCAAAAGGATGATGTTGAGATCAGCGTAGACTACCAGCGAAGAGAAGCTGGGTAGAGAAAAGGCAGCAGCAGCAGCGACGCAACATAAGCAACAACAGAAGAAGAATGGAGTAGATGGGAAGCTCCAGATATTTGTTTGGGATCCAGGAGGATTCCAACAGCTCAAAGGGGAAGCGCATGAGCAGGAGCTCATGATTTTGCAGCTGAGGAGTTTGATGCAGAAGCATCTCTCCACGTCAGCCAGCCAGCCAGCCACGTCTGCAAATTTAAAACACGCATTGAAGAGAGGCATAGCCTCATTTAATATTTGAATTCAATGTAATTAAATGTGTTTAGGCTGGTGAGCCATATAAGTCGTGCCTTTGAGAAGGCGTTAGGTAGATTGACCTTTAATGTGTGTAGTGTCTGAGATCTAGATTGTATTCTGGACTAGACAGTCATTCATCGTAACTGAATAGGGTAGGTGAATCTGGAAGGAAGCACTCGAAGAGCTCCCTTAGGTAAAAGAGATTTTCATATCTCATTTTGTAGTTAGAGAACATTTATAAGAGAAGAGCATGCAGAGAAGTGTATGAAGAACACCCATGTACAGATATTTGAATTAATAGGAAGAGATCTGATTCAAATTCATGGCTTGTGTTACTCTCAGTGCATTGATGATATTATGCTCATGGATGTTTGCTTCTTGCCATACATTTGCTTTTATATGATGTGTATGTGATTTCATGGTTGAATTGAAGTCTGTGAGAACAAGGAGTTAGTTTCAATTGTTTCTCTATCTAGAACCAGAGAATTCCTGCAAGGAGTGCAGTTGAATCATTCACAAGGAGTGCACTGACCGAACGGTTCAGATAGAGATAACTTTTGTTATAAGTTTTCAGAAGTGCAGGTTGGGCACCGGAGCTGTGCAAGGCATGCGTAGGCTAGACGAAGACTCAGATTTGTGATTCTGAGCCAAGGGATTGAAATATTTTCTGCTGCAAGAGTGCGTAGGATCAAGGTCTTCAACACTTAGTCGTGTTTGAAGATTTGCCGCAAGGATTGCACGCAAGAAGTTTCCTGAAGGGACTCGAAAGCTAGGAGAAAAGCTCAGGAAGGGTAGAACTTCGAGTTCATTGAAGGACAAGTGATAAAGTTGTGCCTTGAAGGTTTCAAGAAACACCTTAGGGTTGCGTGCAAGGTGACGAGTTCGGTGGAAGAACGGCTCGTCGTTTCATGGATTTGATAAGGAAGAATCGGACGGACGAAATTCAGCGAGGAGATTTCACGAAGTGCCGTGGATCGTTGGATCTTGCGGGTGTAAGGAAGGCTACAATGCAGGAGCGGGAGAAGGTTTGAAGCTTTGGAGAACAAGAACCGTCGATCAGGATTACGAGGAACATGGCTTCTACTCGTAGATCGACATATCAGGAGTTCGTGAGGTGAGACTCCAAATCTACGCAAAGGAAGTCATGATAGTGCGAGAAGTGATATTCCGATAGCTACGTAAGTAGTGTGGGCCACGAGAGATAGTGGAAGACAGGTGGCATAAACCATCTGAATTTTGGTGTCTCGGGCATCGGGAGTGGACAGGGAATTTATTTGGCCTTGCGGGTAGCGAAGTCGCGAGGTGGTGATATTTCGGGTATCGGTGACTCAGGCCTCGGGAGTCGAGGTAAGAGTCATTTGATATCGCGAGTGATGAAATCACGAGGGAGCGAAAGCGCGAGTCTCGGCCTTTCGGCATCTCACGTTTCGGAGGTTGAAACCTTAAGCATTTGGCATCGTGAGTTGCGAAGGCACGATAGAGTGAAATTCCGATAGAGGGAAAAGAAAGTTAGCATTGACTGACATATCGGATCTCGGGAATCCGTGAGTATAGTGATCGACAGTGAACTCGCAAAGCTGTGAAGTTTCGACCTTCCGATAAGACAAAGGGAGGGGGATCGCAAAGTGAACTGTGGGTGCAGATTTCCTGAAAGGGAGATAGAAGAGCCTTTGAGTTCTTCAGGCCGAAGGGAAAGAAGGTCCCGTGGGAGGTGAACGTGCTCAGAGGAGTGTGGGTCGTCATCATCTTCCTCTTTTGTTTCGATGATGTCCAAGCCCTTTTTTTGGTTGAAAGGGAGGATTAGGCTATCAAGGAGCATCGGGCACAGGCACAGGAGAAACAGGGTCACCGGTTTGGGTTTTGGTGGTTGATTAAAGATTGATGAGATAAACCAACTGATATTGAAGGGGCTTAATGGCAGCGTGGAGGTGTTGTTCTTGAGCCCACCCAGATTTGGAAACTTCTCTGTGCATAAGGATGAAGATGGCTTCTTCACATGGAATTTCATCAGCCTGTTTGGCGGCTTCATCCCGAGCTATGGAACGAGAAGATATTGTGGTTGTGCATGATGCTTGCTTCTCAATGAGAACATACTTTACTGATTAAACAAGGTGGAGGAAATATTTTCCCATTGAATTGCCAAAGACTTGCCTGAAACTTTTCCTGTAGAACATGTAAACTCAACATTCCTGAATGGGGTAAGCAACTCGTAGATCTTTTCTTAAAAATATTTGGCAATGCAAGGAATCTTCTCTTTGTGCCGAGTGGTGATCTCTCATTCATGATGAATGTAGAAGGCATGGAATTCCTTTCCAAAGACAATGGTGATATCCTCGAGTCCATTTCTGAGTGCTGTAGTAGAGTCTGGATGTGAAGCTTCAAGACCAAGGAATTTCACCATGAGGCTTTTAATAACTTTATCATCTTCTTCCAGAGATAAAATTTTATCAACAACGGCCTGGGACCAATGGAAAGTCTCAATGGCTTTCTGAAATTCTTTCACAGTGCATTGAACAACAGTTTCCCAAGATTTGGGAATCGGGGTAGGTTCATCGGGCAACATCTAAACACGCGAAATGGAGGACTCTGAAAAATATGGAATAAAGCTTGGTAGAAAAAGTGTGGCAGAAAAAGTGCAATAGTAAAATTGTTGTAGAAAAGGTGCGGCAGGAAAAATGTGAGATAGAAAAAGTGTAGAAGAAAAAGTGCGGCAGAAAAATTGCCAAATAAAAGGTGTGGTAGGAAAAGTGTGACAGAAAAAGTGTGGTAGAAAAAGAACAACAAGAAAAGTGCAGAAGAAAAACTGCAGCAGAAAAAGTGCGACAAAAACATCATGACAGTGGATTTGCAACAACAAAATCGCGGCAACAGAACGCTACAATAAGAAAAAAATTTATGGTTCTCATATGTGTAGTGATGAATTTATGAATCAAGTTGAGGGTTTTTCTTGTAAATATGTCGGATTCCCTCTTGGGAGTTTATGACTTACTGTAGAGTTGATGTAAGGTAGATCTACTGAAGTTTAATATTGGTTCATGTTTGAATGATTTTGGTTGAGGTATGTTGCCGAAGTTATTGGTACAGATAAACATTGTATAACAATGAGGTTCTAGCACATGGTTTGAGGTAGAAACTTATGTTATAGTGTTTGAGGCATATGTGATCAGATCAGATTTGGATGATGAAATTGATGAGGGATTTTGGTTGAGGTACATGTTGGGTACATGGTTGAGACAAGTAGTTGATGAGTTGGCACATACATGAGGTGTATATTTGATGATGTTGGTCCACCTTGATGAGTCATAGTTGATGAGTAGTTGATACATGATTGGTACATACTTGGTACATGGTTGGAGGCACTTGTTAGTAGTATTGTTGACACATGGTTTGTGGATGATGTAGCATACTTGTCTTGGTATATTATTAGAAGCACATATTTATCTTGGTAATGATTATGACTTGTTGTGTTATGCTTGTTTGACGCACATCTTTGAGATTTTTCTTGTTGATTGATCTTGGTGAGTAGATATGATTTGGTTGATAAGATTGATGAGACATGTTGTTGTGATAGGTTGTGTGTACATGTTTTTATGACATGTTATTTGTATTATTTTGGTGCATGGTTGATGCACTTGTTCATGGTACAAGTTGAGGTAGAGGTTGGTGCATGGTCGATGCACTTGTTCATGGTATAGGTTGAGGTACAGGTTTGTGCATGGTTGATGCACTTGTTTATGGTACAGGTTGATTACAGGTTGAGGTACAGGTTGGTGCATGGTTGATGCACTTGTTTATAGTACATGTTGATTAGAGATTGAGGTACAGTTTGGTGCATGGTTGATGCACTTGTTTATGGTAAAGGTTGATGCATGGTTGATGCATGGTTTAGGTTATTGGTGCATGTTGTTTGGTGCAGGTTGATTGGTATAGGTTTACAATAGTATATCTCATAGTGATAGTGTGACAATGGTTCCATCATTCTACTTATACATTAGGGTAGTTGCATGGGGGAACGATAGGTGGTTGTAGCCACCTTCCGGTTGTATCCAAAGAACATAGGGGGCTGTATCCTCTTTCTAGTTGTAGCCAGATAATTGGGGAGTTGGAGCTTCCCTCAAGTTGTAGCCTGAGAAACTAGGGGGTTGTAGCCTCGTTCTGGTTGTAGCTAGAGAATTGGGGAGTTTGATCTTCCCTCAGGTTTTAACCTGAGAAACTAGGGGGTTGGAGCCTCCTTCCAGTTGCAGTTGGAAAACAAAGGAAGTTTGTGCTTCCAATGAATGTAATTCTTAAAGACATATATGAAAAATCCTTATGTGGTTTTCTTCTTCTTTGGGTTTCCCCGTAAAAACATTGGTGTATTGTGTATGTGTATGATTGCTCATTTTTTCATTATGTATTTACTCTACAACTATTGGATGATAATGCTACATTGATATAACACTTGCATTTGTGGTTAAAAATGATTGAATTACTCTATTACTGATTCACCCCCCCTCTCAGTAATTCAACAATTGGTTTCAGAGCGGGTTCCTTTAGGAAATAATTTAACCATTGGAAGGAGATCATGGATTATTCTAAGAATGGAGTACCAATGTTTAATGATCAGAATTGTTTAAAGTATGGGATGTGGAACATAAGGACGAAAGTATTTTTAAAGGCACCGGGGCATTATATTTGGCTATCAGTTGTTATAGTATATGATAGTTCAAAAAGGGAAAAGACTGTAGCCAAGAAGGAATTGAATAAGAATAAGAAAATAGCAATGGATTTCATTGGGGAAGGATTACCTAATCTAGTAAGAGAAAAGGTTTGTAAATTCTCATTAGCCAAAAATCTTTGGGATAAGTTACATGACATATATTCTTTACCCATCGAAGATTCAAAAAATGATAAAGACGATGCAGATATATATCAATAATAATTGTTTTCACCACGTCAAATAGATTCAGAAGATGAAGAGTACATAATCACCAGAGGTATGTTGATTTTCTCTAATTGTGAAAAACGCAGACATATTGCGATGGAATCCCATGAAGGAAATGAAACAGAAAAACTAATTGAAAAGGAAGACAGTTATGAAGCATAATTGATTAGTGCTTTAGATGACCTAAGAGAAGAAAGAATTGATGAAACAAAAGGAAAGTGTTCATATTTTTGAATAATTCCAACAGGTCGTCGAGAACTTAAGAACTCAGCTAGAATAAGCCAAATAGATCGAAGAAAATCTTGAATATCAAAAGTAGTATTTGGAAGCCAACATAGCGACACAGAAGGAAGAAGAATAAATGAGAGAAAAGATACTGACAAATCATATTAAGGAAATAACTAATGATCTAAACCATCTTGAGGTAGAGTTTTGTCAAGAAGAGAAAGGACTTGAAGAAGAAATAATCATATTAAAAGTTCAGCTTGAAGAAGCAAAAAGAATAGAAGAAGTCATGAATTCTCAGATAATGAATAAATAAGAATAGGTCAAGAGGATTGAATAAGAAGTTGTCACAATGAGAAGTAAAATCCTCAAGCTCAACAAGAACATTGAAGAGACAAAAACATCCACATCAGTTATAGAGAATGAAGAGAAGAACTCTAGGTTTCTAGAAAAGAAGAATGAAGAAAATATAAAGAGTTATGCAGAAGTAATCAATGGAAGGAATCATTATCAACCAGAATCTAAGAAAACTATTGAAGATACATCTTCAAAAAGACCATCCATGTTCAATTCACAACGAAGCTTCAATCATGATCATGATCAGTCAAGGCTGAAATTCATAAGGACTACACCACCAAGAAGATCATTCACTCCCAATTATGAAAATTGACTTTATGGTCATTTCTTTTATTATACTAATTTTGGACATAAGGTTGTGGATTGCATGGATTATAAAATAAATTTTCATCAAATAAATTCCTATGTGGCCCCACATAACATTGAATGTTACAGATGCCATAACTATGGACACATAGCTATTGATTGTAAAAGCATGATCGATACTTCCATGAAAGAGAACACTGATATTAGATATAAGAAAGTATGGATAAGAAACAAAAAGAACATGTGAACAAAGACTAGGTGACAAAGATCACAATATTGGCAATAAAATGAGATGAATAAAATTCTATAGAGAAAAAGAAAGATGTCATATAATTTTTCTTTTGGAAAATAACTAAAAGAAAAGAATGAATGTTAAATAAGGAACATGGTCAAGAGATTGTACTTTCAGGCATTGTAGTGAAAGATGAATCCACAGATAGAAAGAAAGAAGTCAGAGCTCAGAGAGATGATGAATCTACTAATGAAGATGATTATGAATATACTTTAGAGCGTGAATTGTTCTGAGGCATCTAGCTTAGAGACTCTTAGATAATATGAATAACAGACAGGGGAAGTCTATGCTGTAGCTCAGACAGACCAGAGAACCATCCTTTGAGAAATTTGTAGAATTTGAGTAGACAGATTCAATGCATTCAATTAGAAGAAGTACAATATGATAGATTAATTATTTTTAGCAGTACTTCATGATAGTACAGTGACATATGAGTCAAAATTATGGACAGTTGTGTAGTAGAGTCTTGAACAGTATGGACAGATATGGATGCAAAATCAACATTTCTAAATGGGGACTTGAAAAAGAAGTCTACATCGAACAACCAGAAGGATTTCAGTTGTCAGAGAATGAAAATTATCTGTTGAAATTGAAGAAGGCCTTATATGGTCTAAAACAGGATCCTAGAGCATGGTACTCTAGACTGGATAAATATGTACAACATGGAGGGTTCAAAAAAGGAATTACCATAGAGAGGATAGTTCAAGTTGGGAGATCAGTTTTAGGAAGAGTTCAGTTAGGGGGAGCATCCCTAGATGGAAATATATCTTTTCCATTGATGACAAAGGGGGAGATATTTATCAGATGCAAAGGATAGAGGCATGGTTCCAGGGGGAGCGATGGTCACAAGGGGACCATGAGTGATATGACTTCAGTATTGCATCAGAGTGTTTCCATCAATGACAACCAACCCAATTAATCAAAAAAATGCACCTTCACATTATCATTAACCCTCCATATCATCTAGAATCAATTTTCCATCTGCAATTTCAGCCTCCATTCACCTACTTGATCATACAAAAACCCACCAATGGGGCCCCCAACCCTCATCAATTACATTGCACTACTTGCGCCCCAAGAAGTCCAAGTCATAATTCATTGGGGCACCCATTTATATATATGTAGTTTCAACCGAATTATTATTTATTCATTTGGTAATTTTATAAAGAACATTTCAAATTCCAACAAGTAGAGTATATTTTTGTCATCACAACCGATGGTATTTTTTCCTTGGAACACAACAACCCATGTCACCCTTGGTTGGGGAATTCCCTTTTCATCACCATATTTGCAAAGGTATCCATATCATGTACCAAATATTGACTATCATCGATACCCCTATCCCAAAAATTCATATTTTGACCTTTCATCCAATCCTTTGCAGTCTAGGGATCATTTTAAGAATGAAAATTTATATTAAAATCTAGAAATATGGGCTAACTTTACTAGTCATCAATATGCAAAATGTAGATTTTTTGGTGAGAATTTTATAAAAATATTCAAATTTATAAGTATTTTATATAGTTTCTATAATGTTTTGGTGCTTTTTAAGGTAAAATAATTTTATTCTATGGAATTTGGGAAAATTGTTTTTAGAAAAAATGAAAATTGGTGAATGCTTTTTTCGAAAAAAACATCGGAGATTATCCCATTTATGAAATGTATCCCCTAAAATAATCTATGTTGTAGTCTCACCCATTCATAATAGTTTACCCAATATTTGGTCATCCCCCTGACATCGCATCTTGTTTTACAATTTATGCCATCATTCCATTCCCCCTAACCAAGTAAATTCTCAAGTCCCATAGATATTAAATGTCATTCATGTCACCAATCCATTCATCCCTGCCCCCATTCATTCCACGATACCTGTTTGATCAAATTGATGCCAAGAATCCATTTTCTTCTTGTAGTCGCACCCCTTCCCTATCGACATCAACACAAGTTTCCAGTAAGATGGAAATATCTTGGCTCCCAGTCCCTTATTATTGAGTAGTATCATATGACACAAAAATAGTCATCATCGATTTTTGATTTTGTTGACCCCCATGATATTCGACTCCAAAAAGATTTCATATTACAGTGGGTCTTCCTATCTAATCATTACAGTTTTGAGTAATTGTCGAAGGCCTATGAATTTTCTAGGACATTAGCACCTCGAAGTTATTCATACCTCGATTCATCTGGCATATTTTGATTCCCATGAGGCTGTTGTAGACATCTAATTCATCAACAATATTTGATTTTCATCATTTCATTTATGTTTTCATGAAACAAGCATGGGGCATGCCTACCTCACTTGTACACACCTTTTAATTTGATTTTTTTGGATTTATAATCCTCTTTTCCTTGAATGGATCGCTCTCACATTTGCTCTTAGTAGTCGCTATAAATCTCCTCTTCTATGGAAATTTCAACAAAATAAGCATTGATGTATTTCATGTATACATATGTGCCTAAAATCACACATCAAGGGGCATATGTTATTACCAGAAAATTAATCATGGAAATACAAACAATTGATGAAGAAATATTCTATATAGATACAACATACTTCCTATATTTACAAAACCAATTCTAAGCTAGGTGACCAAAACTATGCAAAAAACCCATAAAGTTGTGCACACTTTGAAGAAAGCCAGCATTTGCACATTCACGCAAGCCAAAATATCTCCAAACGTGCACAATGCACATCTTGCATGACTCTACATGAAGAAGCATGCACTAATGCGGAAACAATGCACTTATGAATTTCGTCGGGACTCAACCACTTCTAGGGTGATGTAGTTCAAGACAAGACCCCAAGATCAACCTTAAATATTGCCTTAGGATGACTGAAAAGAGGGGATGTACCTTGTTGGGCTCCATTTTTATCATATTTTACGCCATACAAATACACACATCATTACACCTTCGCCCTGCATTTCGTCAATAATATATCCCTAATTACACCATAAACCTCCATTATCTCTTGTTATTCATCCTATGTGGTTAATACATAATTTTCCATATTTTTAGTGATTAAAAGGATGATTATAAATTAGTTTTGTTGAGAATGGCTTAATCCTATGTTTCTATGTCCAAACAATATGTTCCTGCACTCGAAGTCATTTGGTACCCGCACTGGAGGTCATCCGATACTCACACTCCAAGTCATCTAGTACCAGAAGGTTCTACAGTCAACCAGTACCTACATAGCCATTTGGTACAGACACTCCATGGCATCCAGTACTCAAATTGTCTAGTACCAATTTTGTGCTCGTTTGGTACCAATGTTCTGCTCGTCTGGTACCAACATCAACAACCGTCTGGTACCAGATATAGTTTCAAATTTTGGAAAGATTCTAGAGGAAAATCAGGGACATGAGTTTTGTCCATAGTGGCGTCTACATGCGAACGATTGGGATAGAATTCATTCATATCACACGGGTGGACCTCCAGCTCAAGGAGAATTATTATGCCAAAATTAGCAAAAATCTCAAACAACCAACTTGCACCTTGAGTTTCGTGCAGATGGCATCAGATCTAGAAATTCTACGAAATGGGTTTTGTCTATAATGTGGAAAATTAATTAATACTCGGGACCGTTTCCAAAATTCGAATTGTTTTATAAGATATGGGTGGATCTCTAACTCGAATATGCCCAAATTGATGAAAAACCTAGATTTTTGGGATTTCTTCTTAAAAATTTAAAATTTGAAATATGATCATTGGGATTCGGTCCCATCCATTTGTCAATGATTATTCATGTATAAATAAGCATCATAGGGCTATGAGAAAGAGCCATTATTTTCATGAATTTTTTGTAAGTAAGAGGTTTGTTCTTGTGAGAAAGCTTTAAGAAGTTGGCTGCCATGTAAAAACAAAGTTCCATGATTAAATGAAAAGATGATTATTGTTGATCTATTTTGCATCTCCTTGGCTTGATCTGATCGTCTCGGGTATCAATGACCATCTGAGAAGGGCCCCTTGGTATGGGTAAGTGTTGCCATGTTTTAACTCATTTAGTAGAATAAAATATAATTGTATTGTTAGTTTTCTTATGTGTGGTTTAATTTCCAATTGTCTATTTGATTTAGTTTTAGGGTTATTAAAAACTCAAGAGTGATTCTTCATTGGTATGAAATTCACATTATCCTATATACTTTCATTTTCTATGTTCCTGCACTCTGTTATGTTTCTGCACATTGATTGAATTTCATGTTTCATGCACTCACAATTATTAATATAGCCACTTCATGCTAGTAATATTTCTCACACTCAATTAGATTATGGTAGTTGAGTTTTGCTTACACAAGAAAATAAATTAAAAATACAAAAACATTCATCCATATATTTTCACCCTCATCCCTCTTGTGCAAATTGATTAAGACCATACTCTTCCACCACATTTATATGATCTATCCCATATCCATCAACTTTTTTTATTAATAAAATATATGTATCCTCTGTCAATTAAATATACTCAGATCAAATTTGAAATTTAGATATTGATTAACGAAGATATCTCACCTCGCACCATCATTGATTCTTTACGAGAGATCTTTATCTCTAAGTCAGTCATCCAAACCATGAAGAATCAAAATAACTTTCAGTCCATTCTTTCATCTATTTTTACGCTTCTTTCTGTTTCAAGAGATTGTTTGATTTACAAAGAATCATTATATGCACACAGTCTTTAGTTGCATAAATAAACAACATCTTCTTACAGTCTGATTTTTAACTGTTTATGAGAAATTGTCATATCCACAATTTGAGTGAACATAAAAGAGTGAATTTCTCATTGATCAATCTTGTCATTAATCGAATATTCATTATTATTTTATGCATTTTCATGTAGAGTCCACTCTTATTGTTGTTGACACTTGTAACCATTTGAAGAATTGTTCTTGAGATCCAGTTTTAGATTAATTTTTGTTATTGGTCATTATTAGTTTACTTTCAGTGTGATTTGGCTTTCTCATAAATTTCCTGCACTTAGTTTTATTTTTGATACCTTTGGATTTCTTTCACTTTAATTCCACATAGTTTCAATCACCAAAGAACATATTAGAGGTATAACTCGTGAGATATGACCTTCCCGCGTTGGAATTCTTCCCAAGGTGTTAGTTTATTTCTTGTCATTTGAATTCATTTTCGTTTTCTTGTTTATTTTATTTCATTTAAGTGTGGATACACTATAATAAATAATCATTGAAGGAAAAAAAACTTAAGTAACCTACTCACGATTAATCACACAAACATCACCCCAAGTGCATGAAAGACTATGATTTAAGCCTTTATAGAACTAAGTTATTCCTACGCCCCAGTGATGAATCCTTAGTCTTAATTTCTTGCATTGTGGGTTTGAAGAGTGTTTTTCCATCTTTAGATTAGGTTATCCTAGGCTATGATCTTGCATTTCCTGTGCCTGCACCTCAAAGATTACAAGCCTCGGTTGATAATTAAATGTGGGAATTAATAGTTCATATATTTATCCCAAAATACCTCAAAATCCTTCTCATTTACACTTGGAGCAAGCTATCAAATACCTTTTTATGGTTCTATAAATAGAGGCCATTGTATGCACAAAATGATGAAGTTCATAGCGTTTTTATGTTGTCCAAATATGCTTGGAGAAGCCATTTTTTCTATTAATAACATATTAGGAAAGTATAGGATAGGGAAAAATTTTCACCTATTGGGAAGCTTTTCCATAGAGTTCTTCACTATTGTAATTAAAAATAGGAGAGTAATAGCTCTACTTTGAGGGATTCAAGATCCCTACCTAGGAGGAATAGGGGATTCATAAATTTCACATTTTTCCTCTTGGTGTTGTCAGTTTCAAGAGCATTATCTATTGGGTAACCATTATTTGTGTTCAATTTCATGCATCCTTTGTTAATGTTTGTTTAGTTTTGTTTCCATTGTTGATTATTCCCATCATGCTTTATTTCTTTCTTCATAGTGTGTGGGTTCACTAACCTACTAACCATTGTTTGTGTTTTTTTTCTCACTTACCAAAGCAATCAAAGGGGTCTATTTTTGCTCACCCTTCTGATCAAAATTCCCAAACAATTTCCTTGAATATCCAACTTGAAGAAGAAAAAAAAACCTTAGAAGTCATGAAGATTCCGATGGTGAAGAAAGAATAAGAGGTTGAGAAGATTGAAGAAGAAGCTGTCACATTGGGAGTTAAAATTGTCAAACTCGAGAAGAACATTGAAGAGAGAGAAACATCCACATAATCAGAAAATAATATTGAAGAGAAGAAATATAGGTTTCTAGAAAGGAAGAATGAAGAAAAAGGTAAGAGTTATGAAAAATTACTCAAAGGAAGGAATCATGGTCAACAAGAATCAAAGAACAATAAGTATAATAGACATACATCTTCAAGACGACCTTCCACATTTAAGCAACAAAGAAGCTTCAATCATGATGAAGGAATCAACAAAAGAGAGGATCATGATCAGCCAAGGAAGGAATTTAGAAGGACTACACCACAAAGAATATCATTCAATCCTAGGTATGTAAATTTCTTTTACAATCATTATTTTATTTGTACTAATTTTGGACATAAAGCTAAAGATTGTAGAGCTTATGGAAGAAATGGTCAAGAAAGAAATGCATATGTGACTCCATATAATATTGAATGTTACAAATGTCATAACTATGGACATATATCTCGTTATTGTAGAATCATGATGGATAATTCTATAAAAGAGAACTTTGATATTAGATACAAGAAGGTTTGGAAAAGAAAAAAAGAACAGGTAAAGGAAGAATAGATGAATGAAGGACACCCATAAGTCATACTCTTGGGGTTGGAAATAGTACGAGATTGGGACGAATATATAGGAAGAAAGGGAGATGTAAAATACATGAAGGTTTGGAGAATAAATTAAAAACAAGAAGAACGAGTGAATGAAGACTAGGTCCCAAAGATCGCAGTGTTTGTAGTAGCGTGAGAAAGAAAATAAGAGAATCTGAATAAAGAGTTGGAGCAATAAATTTTACTCTCGAGAATTATAGTGCAAGATCATAAATAATCCATAGGAAAAAATGAATAAGTTAGAGTTCATAGAGATGATAAGTCTACAGATGAAGAGGAATATTACCTCGCATTAGGGAAGATTCCTCCATTGTTTTAATCCATCTGACTTTGAGACTCACAGTAAATATGAATGTTGAATATCGGGAGTCTAAGCAGTAGATATACAGATCAAAGAACTATATTTTGAGTAGTTTGAAGTGTTTGCAAACTTTGGGAAGGTAGTTCCAGAGTAGTTTCATGACATAAGTGAAAAATGTATTATAACAATTTGGTTTTGGAACGCATACCGATGCAAGTGTCAATTTTTTGTTACACATGAAGAGGTTCATGATTGTATTCCATGTATATATTTAAGAAGGTATATATTCAGTACAAGTTGCTCCAAATATGTAGAGTATGGTTTTCATATAGAGAAGACCGGCGGACATATTTGATTCAGTTTGAAAAATAATAATATGTGATGATCAACTACATCAAAGAAGACTTCACAATAGTAAAGTGACAGATGGGTCAGCAATTTGGGCAGTTGAGTAGAAGAGTTATGGACAAATATGGATTTATGAGATCATTGTTATGTCTAGATAGATATATGACAAAGTATATTTACAATTGGAATTGGTGGAATCAATGGACAAGTGAGATGCTTAGTAGTTACAAAAGACATGGGTCCATGAATATGCATAACAATGGATTGACAATTGGACTCATCAGTGGAAGTCATATTGTCAAAAGGAAATCATTGAACAGTATGGTCAAGTGAGCATAACAAGTAAATGAAGAAATAAAGTAATGAATGATTTTTATATATGTCATTCAATTACAAGAGGAAGCACCAATGGACAAGAAGCATCAGAAGAGAGGAAAGGACAAGTATGCAGGAAGTCTCATAGTGTTCTACATTTTGTAGTGAAGTCAATGGGAGATAAATAGTCATAGAAAGATATCAATAGAAAAAGATTAGAAGCATGCAGACAGGGGAAGACATACCGATAGGGGGAGTTATACTTTTTCCCATGGTGTCAAAGGGAGATAAAGAGAGCGATCAGAATAGAAAGTGTCAATCACATTAAGTCAAAGAACGATTGTTCAAAGAAGGTATAATTTCAGGAAGAGTCAAACTTTGTTATTGATATCAAAGAGAACATGAAATTGGAAATAAACATGAGGAAAGAAACATGTGAAGAGAAAAACCAAAAGCATGAAGATAGGGGGAAAAAACCTAAGGAGAGATACCTTTTTCCATTGATGTCAAAGGGGAAGAGAAACATCAAGAGAAACACTGATGAGGAGTGATGGTGATAGGGCGATAATGAGTATTGGAGTATGAGTGTTGCCATAAATTTTGGTGTTTCCATCAATTCCAAAGGAAGAGATATTTGGACAATTGGCTTTCATTGATGTAAACCCTTAGAGTGTTAGAGATAACCCAAAGCTATGATCGAGATTGATGGTGAGTTATTTTTCATTGATGTCAACAAGAGTGGTTGATTTCAATAGATGGGATGGGTGTATTTGGAGAAGTATCCTAAGTTTTCCCCTTTTGGCATAGCTCTAAGTATTGCCCTCACAGGAATATGATTTGTTGGCCCTCGACCAATGCTTGAGGAAATCTTGGTCAGGTTTGACTAGTTTTTGGACTTTGATGCAGTGATTGAGGAATGTGCGCCCAGGCGAAGCTAAGATTGTGGATCTCACTTTTTTTGAAGGCTTTGTGGGCCCAACAAGGGGTTCCCTAGGGTTTTTGTAACGGGTTATGGGATGTCAGCCCATGGTTTACCCTTGTTTAGGCCTTATTGTAAAAGTATAAATAAGTAATATTGTAAGGTAGAAAGAGACTTAGTAGAGAAACGAAGTAAGGGAATTAGAGAGAGAAGTCTAAGTGGCTAAGTGCGAGTAGTTTTGAGTGCTTTGTGAAACATAATGTGTATGTAAGGCTCTATTATTGATAAAGGAGTTGGCTCTATGCCTTGACCTAATTTTGGAAGGAGGATCTGGTGCTTAGTGTGTAGATCTCCTGTCCTCGGTGAAGATTGGTTATGTGGCTTAGTGCATAGGAGATAATCAATGTAAGACATTGAAGAATAATAAATAGGATGAAGCAGTTGGTGGACATAGCCCCACACTAGGGTGAACCACATATATCTTGTATCTTTTGTTTTATTTTTGCTATCTTCTTTATTTTATGAATGTGATCAATACTTTGTTTATTATGTTTTTTAGATAGATCTATTGATGCTTAGTGCTTAGAATGAATGAATGTTAGATCTAACTGTGTTATGTGTGCTAAATGATTGAAGTATATTCATTGTTACTGTGTCGATCTAGATTAGGGTTTTCTCTTTGATGTTAATAAATCTAATGAACTAATGCATATCACCTTCTAAGTGTTGCTGAAAGACTCTGCAAAGTGTTATAATCACAGATCTATGTCCCATCTTTGTTACAGACACCTGAGTTCTATAACTCCCCTTGCTTCTACCTTGGTTGGGACTTCATCTGCTTCGTAGGTGTTGTTGAAAGGGCTGATATATAGGGTTTTTTTGGTACATTGTTGAAGCGTTGAACCCAGGGCCTGCCCTTGTGCCAACAAATGGTTCCGTTGCTGGGACCTGAAACTATGATTACTGGGAATTGAAGTAAAGAAAAGAGAAGCTCTATGTGTAGATCTGTTGTTGTAGTGCTCAATACTCTACTTGACTTGTGAAGCTCTGTGTTAAGAAAGAAACCCAATCTGAGGAAAATAGGTAAGATCTTAAAACAGGTAAATCTTTGTGCTTTGATAGAGTAAGATAAGTGAAAATTGTTGTTTCGAAAGCATGAATTTAGGTATGCTTAATAGATTTCTTCCTAGTCTGAAGGATAGGGAGAAGTTGGAATAAATAGTTGATCTGAGTAAAGATAATAGAAATAATGAAATATATGTTATTCCTATCCATAGAAATAATTTTTGGACTAATAATTGGATGTAGGAACCTAGAAATAATTTTTGCAGATTGCAGGTCCAGCACTGTGAACCCAGTGTGCAGTATAGGAGAAGATGGGAAACATACAAGAGTAAAAGGGGATTCACACTATGTTATAACTGTAGAAGACCGATACATCTTGCTAAGGAATGCCCTGGTACAAGTCCTATTTTTTATTGTTGTAAAATTTTTGGTCATGAGGTTGAGGATTGTCCAAGGATGATTACTAAAGTTGAAAGGATGAACATGAGACAAGAAAAAAAAAGTCTAGAGACTAAGAACATGTTAGAGAATAATAAAGAGAACATATCATAGGAAGTTGAGACTACATTAATGCATTTGAAAGAAATAATGGATGTTCATAAAGATACTAGTTTACTAGAGATCATGAAAGTAAAACAATGCATAAGTACAAGAATATAAGCCTTTGACATAGATTGTGTCTTGGATGAGGAAACACCAGTGAATATTATGATAGAAGACACTTGGGAAATTTTGAGAAATCCTGTTATGGTACCTGGACTGGGGAAGATAGGATTTTTCAAGGGAAAGATGATAATCTTATGTGGAAGAGTTAATAATGTACCTATTATTATTCATGGAACATTGACTGAAGAGGAATTTGAAGTCATTAAGTTTGTTGATAAAAATGCCCCCTTCTCGATTTTATTAGGAAAAAATTGGATTGAGAAAGATCAAATCAGAAGGAAAGAAGAGGAAGAAGTAATAGAAAATAAAAAGCAAGAACTAAGGGATTTCATAGCTAGAAAAATAGATCGATTGATGGAAGAATGATAAGTTAATTCGAAGCAACAGAAGGCAAGAAAATTAGTTGTCGAAGTTGAAAGAACACAAGAAGGTTTGAAGGATCTATCTATGAAAGAAAGAAGAATACCCACCCTGGAATTAATAAGAGAAGTTCTATTAACTTCGAACCCTCTGAGAACACATCAGCAATGCAAAGTCACTTTGCTAGAAGAGAATAAGAATATGAATGGAAAGAGTTTTACATAAAATATTAGAGAGACTCAGATTATAGGGAAGAAGGCAAGGAATATCAATAAAAAAAAATCCAAGTTAGAAAAGCTACAGAAAGATAAATAGGACATATGGAACACTTCATAGACTGGAACCTCACAGGAGGTAGGTTTGCAGGATTTGAACCTTGCCAAAAAAACAGAACTGCGTAGAAGGGGACTTCGCCCTGGCGAAGCTGTATGACTGTTGGAGGTGCCCCGACCGTTAGAACGACACTCCAAAATGACTATGAAAGTGATTGATGGGAGGATAGACCATCATTGGGCGTTGAGACTGCACCATAATGGAAAGATTCACATTGATGGAATCACTCTTGCCCATTGGAAGAATCTGTTATGATGATCTCTTATTTAACCCGTCGGACGCTGCGCAAGGACCACTTTTCTCCACCCATGATTAATTGAGCTAAAAAAGAGTTGATTGTGTGTCGAGTTGTGATTCAGAATACATATTTCATTGTTCGTTTGTCTACTTATATGTTCACCTACCCCGACCTATCCGTTTAACAATGAGAATGTCAGGTGAACCCACTGAGTTAGACAAGTCCATCGAGGAGGTTCTTAATAAGTTCATGGATGATTGAGCTATGTCTGAAGGAGTATAGGAATCATCTACTAGAGGAATGTAGGCTTCCCCTTCGACTGGACGTCATTCTGGACATGTTAACCCCACAACTGAGCAACAAAGTAAGGATCGCGATGATATGGCGAATGTGAAACAGATCTCGCCCATATTACCAGATTATATTCCACCATTGGTTGGCATAGTTAATCTCAAAAACATACCTCATGACTATGAATACATTTTTATCACTGCATACATCCCAAAAGGAATACGCGTAGCTGGGAGCCAGTTAGGACATATCCCACTACTGAAGAATAATGAATTCAACCTTGGAGATAGAAAGAAATATGCTATGCTCACACCCCAAAGATACTTGACGAAGACAACTGGGAAGAAGCCTCACCTAGTCTCCCAGCCATGGATTAAGGAGTTCACGTTGTCCACTATACTCAACGTGATGAATATTCCCCATTTTGGTCATCACCAGTAGGTTAACTCTTGTGTTAAAATCCTTCTGCCATGCTACCATGGTGGATACCTATGGATCGACTGACGAATTATTGTGGATTTGGTGTTGATCCACTTGATTACAGGGTTAAGAATGAAGGGATCAGACCCTCAGGAGTTTTACCCAGGGAAGGGTTCAGATCGCTCCCTAGCACAATGCATCAAAGAGGCTTATGGAAAAGTCGAAAAGGGAAAGCGAGGCTACAAGGTATCCTCTATCAAGGATGGAACAATGCACCTCACTTGCCAACTCATAGCTGGAAAGATCATAATAAATAATCGCCCCACACATGTCACCGAGTTCGTGGTGGACCTCGTAGGAAAATGTGTGGAAGGAATGAAAATGAATTGGGTGAGTTAGCTCATCAATGAGATCGAGAAATACTGTCGTGAAGCTAAGGATCAGGGATGCAAGTTCCACTTTAGCTGGTTTCTTGTGTTGACTGCATTTGTTGCTTGGAAAATTCCTGAAGGATCCACCTTCCCAGAGATTGAACCATCGAAGCCCTTGGTCGCTACATTTGCTACCTTGTGGTACACCAATGACATGTTGAAGCAATGGAAGTCAAATGTTGTGTTGCATGCGTATTATCAACAACTGAAGGTTTCAATTGAAGCATTTTCACGCATGACACCATGCACCTTGCAACGGTACAAAATGATAGCCAGGTTCCACACAGATCGACATTTTATCTATATCACTGCGCACAGAGATGAGAACAAGGAAGAGTTACAGTCATATTACAAGCTGACAGATGAAGACATGGAGAAGATCATGAAGGAGTGGCCGAAGGAGTTCCTTGTACTGGTCAATGATGTAGAAATCTTCGACATTGACATTATAGGAAGCCCCCTTGTCACCCAGGTCGAGCATGCAGGACAGTCTAATGTGAAGAAGAATAAGAAAAAGGAGGAATTCCAGAATATAGAGACTGACAAGGAGGACACCGCTTCTGAAGGATATGGATCCAGTTCACTAGGAGGAGGAGAAGAAGTAAATGCATAAGGAGGAGGGGATTAAGGATAAAATCAAGGTGAAGGAAATGCTACACTGTCGAAATATCCCCTGAATGAAACAATAAGATTGCATAAGATGAAGGTTTCTCTGCAAAAACCTTCAACAAGAAAGAGTACACGGGCTAGCAAGCCCAAGTTAGAGGCCATGCTCATGGAGGACGACATTATCTTGGTTCGCAGAGCCATGAAGGATGCATCTGAGGATCTCTTGTAGAGATATGGACCGAAGTAGGAAGATCTGTATGAAAGGGTTGAGAAGGAGCTGAATAAAATACAACAGACTATTTGATCTGTCTGTGCAGTGCCTACTGCGCCTTCTTCGTCACAAGTTGTAGAATTGGGGGATGAGCCCACCCAATTAATAATACTTGCACTTGTGATAGAGGATCAACTTCAGAGAGTCCAAGAAGAAAAGGAGAAGGCTACAGAAGCCTTGAAATAAGAAAAGGAGGAAGTTTTAGAGAAACTACGAGTTGCGTGGTACTATGTAACTCCCTATGAAAATGAGATAAATGAGTTTCAAGCGATGGTCGAGGAGGACAAAGTGAATATACAGAGATAAAAGGACCAACTTCTCGCAGAGCATACTGCGGTTAAAGAAGTGATGAATAAAAAACTTCTCTCTATGATAGGTTGGGCACAGGGGGAACATGAGTCAGTCAAGGTTCAAGTGGTGAAGCTCGCTGAGGCCATCCGACAACTTCAAGCGAGGATAATCGAGTTGGAGATCCAAGCATTAGTGAGAATTCCCCAGGAGGTACGCGACCAGGTGGAGGAAACATCTAAGAATGCAGTAGGAAGGATTAGAGCCCTTTCCTTAAAATGCAAACTGTTGAGCGATAGAGGCTCGCAAAATTATGAACGCCTCGTAGAAGATCTAGATCTAAGGAAACTGGAAGCGCAGTTATAGAACTCACAATAGCAGGACTGTCAGTACAAGCATAGATGAAGCTTCTCACTGTGGTGGAAATAATGAAGAGATCCCAGGAACAACATGTGGAACAAAAACAAATTACTACCATTCAGAGAAAAGTAATGGAAGTCACACAAAAGATACAACCTATGAAGGACGAATCTTGCAAGGTGTTTGAAGAAATCAAGGGACAAGGATCACAACTCGACCAAGTGGTTGAGACAATAGAACAACCCCTGGAAGGGCATGTTACAAAGAAGATGATCCAAGAGCTCGTTGTACAGGAGGCTCAAGCGAAGCAACAAGTCTAGGCATCTTAAGTGAAGATAAAGGCCTTTGAAGCAGTTTTACCTAGACCTAAGTGACTTGGGATGAGTGATAAGTGAGTGTTGGGGTCCTGTTGGCCTTTGACCAAGTTTTGATGAAATCTTGGTCAGGTTTGAACACTTTTTGGATTTCGACGCAGTGATCAAGGAAGGTATGCCCAAGCGGAGATGAGATTGTGGATCTCACTTATTTTGCAGGATTTGTGGACCCAACAAGGGGTTCCCCAGGATTTTTGTAATGGGTTATGGGATGTCGGACCAAGGGTTTACCCTTGCTTAGGCCTTATTGTAAAAGTATAAATAAGTAATATTGTAAGGTAGAAAAAGAGTTAGTAGAGAAGTGATGTAAGGGACTTAGAGAGTGAATTCTGAGTGGCTAAGTGCAAGTAGTTCTGAGTGTTTTGTGCAACAAAATGTGTATGTAAGGCTCTATGCTCAATAAAGGAGTTGGCTCTGTGAGTTGACCTGATTTTGGAAGGAGGATCTGGTGCTTAGTGCGCAGATCTCCTCTCCTTGGTGAGGATTGGCTCTGTGGCTTAGTGCACAAGAGTGGATGAATGTAATATATTGAAGAATAATAAAGAAGATGAAGCAGTTGGTGGACGTAGCCCCACACTGGGGTGAACCATGTATATCTTGTGTCTTTTGGTTTCTTTGTGCTATCTTGTTTATGTTATGAATGTGCTCAATGCTTTTCTTATTATGTTTGTTAGATATATTTGTTTATGCTTAGTGCTTAGAATGAATGAATGTTAGATCTAATTCTGTGTTGTATGTTAAATGATTGAAGTATCTTCATTGTTATTGTGTTGATCTAGCTTAGGGTTTTCTCTACGATTTTAATAAATCTAACGAACTAATGCATATCACCTTCTAAGTGATGCTAAAAGAATTTGCAAAGTCCTATAATCACAGATATGTGTTCTAGCTTGGTTACAGACATCTGAGTCATGTAACCTCCCCTGCTTCTACCTCACATGAGACTTCTCCTGCTTCACAGGTGTTGACGAAAGGGTCAATAGATAGGGTTTTGTTGGTGCGATGTTGAAGCGTTGAAACTTGGGTCTTCCCTTGTGTCAACACGCTTTGAATAAGCCTACAATAAGCCCCAGAGGTGTGGTCATGAATCCTGAAGGTGTTTGACGAAAAAGTTCACGAACGAAAGTGTAAATGTAAGTAACACACTCATGGATGGATATTTCTTGTCATTCCATTTCTATTGATAGGTGGTACTCCATGTGGTTCCTCACGATTGAGGAGTTATGGCATCATGAAGTTAAAGGCCTGAAGACTCGATAAGAAACCCCTAAACAATTACAAGTCTTAGTCAAAGTGTTAAGTGGTTGTGCCAAGAAACCCCTAAAGTAAGGAAAGAGGTTACTTATAAAAGTCATAAATACACCTCAAGGAGTCTCTCATAAGTACATTCACACACACATTCTATTAGACATATCTAAGTGAATAAATGATATGGTTTATCTTTTTATTGGAAAATATGAGATCGAATTATTGAGTCTGAGGTTGTGAAGGTAGGTCAAAAGTGAGTAACCTTATTTTATAAGGTGTCCATGGATTACATGTCAGCAGGGTGCGAATGTACGTGGGTAGTAGTGGAGGAAAGCGTGGATATCCACAGGCGGTAGAGGTGAAAATCACAGATCTATGAAAAGGCTTGTAAAAGGTTGAGAAGTGATTCTTGTACCAGGTTGTTGATGCCTAGGTTGGTTTAATCCTTTGTTATATGACATAGAAAGGTGTCTACAAGATCATAGGTATGCTTATCTATTAGTTTTTGAGGCTTATTCTTATGTTTTTATGGTACATGCTTGAGGCATGTCAGGGCAATGATTGTGCATGGTACACCTTGGTGATGATATGACACATTGTTAGAGGCACATCTTGGATACTTGACATATGGTTGGTGTATGGTATATGAGTGATATGGAACATGTTTGATGTTATCTCTTGGTACATGGTTTATGGATGTTGGCACATGGTTTGAAGTACATCTTGGTTTCATGTTGATGGTGTTTTCTTTGGTATATTGCTGAGGCAATTGCATATGCTTGGGGCACATATTTCGTGCATGGTCTAAGGCATATTCTTAGGCATATGAGGTGCATTTATTGGTAATGTTGGTACATGTTGAGGTACACCTTGGTGAAGTTATGATACATTGATTATTACCACATCTTGGTTATATTGGTATCTTGGTATTGTGGCTATCTTGGATAGTATCTTATGATGTATGTGATATGGTACATGGTTGATAGATGAGATGGTAAAGGTTGATGTACATGAGATGGTACAGGTTGATGTACATGATATGGTACAGGTTGATATAAATGGTTTATGTACATGGTGTGGTACAGGTTGATGTACACACTTTATGCACATTGTATGGTATAGAATGATGTACATGGTTGATGCACATTGTATGGTATAAGTTGGGTACATGGTTGAGACACATATCTTGTGATGGTACGTTGGTGATATTGGTACATTCTTGGTATATGCATGTGTTGGTGATGCTGAGCATCTAATTGAGAGGTGCTCTTGGTGATTATAGATCTGGTTTCGTTGATGATTGAGAATCGACGATGGTGACATGTTGATGATGGTATATCGGTGACTGACAATGATGGTTGATGAGATAATGACATTGACAATTTGGTTGATGAGACAGTGATAGTGGAAGTGCCAGGTTAATAAGACAATGAAAGATTGATAGTGGGAGTGATTGTGGTAGTGACAATTTGGTCTACACTTATATTTCAGGGCCACAGGACGGGGAAATGAAAGGGGGTTGTAGCCTCCTTCCAGTTGGTGCTGAAGAACAAGGGATTTGGAGCTTACTTCAGGTTGGAGCCTGAGAGGGGGTTGTAGCCTCCTTTTGGTTTGAGCTAGAGAATTTAGGGAGTTGTAGCTTCCTTCAAGATGGATCTTATAAATAGGGGGTTGTATGCTCCTTCCAATTGTAGATGGAGAATTGAGAAGTTGGTTCTTCCAAGGAATGTTTCTTCCATTTGGGTTTCCAAGTAAATTCAGGTTTACAGTGTATTTTATGCGATGGTGTTGATGTGATGATGCTTATGATTATTTTCTCATGACAAATTGAATGTAATCATAGATAATACATTCATAACACACTACCAATAAAGTTGAAGTTTATATATTATGGTTAAAATTGGTAAAAGTTTTCAGATTGATTCACTCCCTGCTCTCAGTATTCCAATGGTTGTCTACAATCCTAAATTAACCAATGCATTGATTGTATCATAGAATCCAAGTTTACTCCTTGTCCAACTCAAAGTGAGTCACATCAACGCCATGTTTTCTTGACACGTTGAAGTTTCCATTACTCTATTCCTCCTAACACTATGCTCAACCTCTTATGCATAGTCTTGTGTTCCTCCCTCTTCATTCTATCGTGGTAAGGGAAAAACTCTAGAGCTATCATTCCATTAAAAGTGGGAGGGTTTCAACTCTCTATTTCATAAAACTATCATAGTTTTCTGTTGGACTCCAACTCTTTAGTATGAGGTAACACATTTTGGCTTACACCCTTTGTTATGTTTATTGATTCATTCTTTAGTTTCAAGTCTTATTTTTTTTCATGAAATATTTTTAAATAACAGGTTCTGTGGTGTTAAAGGTTTGTTAATCTTACCATCTTAATACCTTTAATTAACCACTTCAATATCTGAGCTACATACCTACCATGTACAAAACCACTATAAAATTTCAAGGGTTTTATTTAAGATGTCGATACTCTCTCTATATGTATATTCAACTAACTTATGATAATCACGTCATATACACATGGGAAGAACTTAGAGGGCCATCACTGGTCCTTGAATGGTAATTCCAAGACCCAAATAGATTTGGTACCCTCCCTATGTCAAGTTAGCGATGGAAAAACCCAAGGTTACTTAAGGTTTTTTGTGTCCAACTTCACTCTAACTATGTCTACATCATCACATATTAAGGTATGGAGATTTATTCTCTTAGCTTATTACTTTTCGTGCTTGTTATTTAAATTCTTCATTAATATTAACCTATATTAACCTATATCCATTGTTATTGTAGGGCGGTCTCTTCCTGCCTGACATGCATCCTCTTTATTATATGCCACCTAAGTATAACCAAGTAACCTTTCTCATAGGAGTGAGGTTTGGACCTGAAGCTCTCGCCTTGAATAGAACACTTTCACCAATAATCTTCTATTCATACTCCATCGGATTCGACTTCTCCATTGCTTACAATATGCTTGTTTGGTTTTTAACATTGGTACAAAACATAGTTATTTTCAAGTTTGGTGTTTAATATGGCATAATTTCCTGTGACTACAGAGGGCATAGGTCGCGAAGACCCGCGCTCTCATTTTTACTGTCATAGTTTTAACCACAGGGTTGACATATTTGTTCCTTATTTATTTAATATGAAAACAATATTTTATTTTATGGATAAAATAACAAAGTATGGATTTCCTATTCAATATTTATCAAATGGTTTCTCTACTATGACTATCTCTGTGTATACAAGAGAAATATATATAAACCCTAAAATCTTTTTATTACATTCATGTTATTTATAAATTAATAGATAAGGGTTTATTACCTTTATGGTTTTTTTTCTTGAAAACATTTCTATATTTTATTTACATATAAATTGAAAATACATCTTGGTATTGGAACAATTCTCAAAGTAAATACTGCAAAGAACATTCATATTTTGTATCCTAGAAAAATTAGTTTTATACTTGGCCACACAATAATTTCATATAATATCTCACTATTATATATATAGGAAACGTACTACTTGAAACAAAATAAATTAACATCTGCCATAAAAATTCATATTCTTTAACCTATTCCCTCTCTTTTTTCCTTGAAATGCGCATACAGAATTTTGATTAATATAATATCCTACAGATTAGTCTGTATTCCTTATAGAGATGGATGACAAGTACTTTTTTTTTTAATTCCTTGTTGCAGATTTAATTTCGATAATCTTTCTAAAACAGATATCAAGTTAGTATCATTCTAATCTCTAATATCAAATAATGTGTGGATGGAATAAAGACACATAAATATGGCATAGTTCCAAAATTACTCTATAGTAACATTATTACACTTTTAATGTAAATTAATAAAAAATAATCATAATAATAGAAATATAACGATTAAACTAATAGAAAACATATATCAAAGTTTCTTTCAAGACTCGAAACAAATTGAGTAGAGAACTAGTTCTTCCCAATCGTAGACAAGAACAAACAAATCACTTGCTTCTCTCACCCCCCGATCCTAAATCATTATTCCATAGGCATTGAAAATTTCAATAACCGTTTTTAGGTAAAAACAAAGTTTGATTCTTTCTCATAACCATCTAACTCAAATCCTCAACACAAGTACTCAACAACATCCTACTTCTTCTTTACTTGTTCTTTCTTTTGTTACCAAGAAAAATAATTAATGATGGTCATCCTTTTCTATATTGCCTATGTATTTTTTCCAACTTAGCCTCATCCCCAACCCTAGGGAATATTCTTGATATAACTTTGTGCTAGCTTGTTACTCACATCCCACATCTTTGGGAGTAGGTTTACACTTGTCCTCATGGACAATATTTACTCTAGTGGTTTTTATTCTTTTTCACTCTCCCATGGAATAATGATTTACTCTTTTCTAACTAGATTATCTATTCAATTTGTCTCTAGTTAAATAAAATATATTAAAAAAAATATTTACACAAATATTCATCCTCATCAATGTTTCTATAATGTTTCTATGATAACACAAATTTAACATAAATCGTTTTCTCAAACTTCCTCAATCATAAATAATCAAACTTAAAAAATATTCAAACGTTTACAAATGGAGGGACATTACAAGAGTTGAGACACATCTTGGTTGGGGTAGAGCCCAAGAGAATAACCCAAGAAATTGAGGATTTTCTTAAGGAAAATGCCATTTGCATTCAAGAGAAAAGCCATACTTACAGATCCTCTTGTATGTTTGTCAAGAAATCCCATTTCTACTCATTGTATTTGTGTGTGATAGATATTTTTTCATGGAGGTTTGCTGCCATTATAAATCTTGATGTATTCTATCTGACAGAAAGAGAAAAAATAAATGCATTTAATTGTCTATTTTAGTTGGGGAAATAATGTTCAGGAGAATATCGCATCTAAAATAAGTCTCAAATTCATTTAATACACCTAACCTAAAATAAGAAAATCCCATAGGGGATTTTGATCCTAACGGTGACATTTAGCATTGATAAGGTAGATCATCCTTTTTATAATATTTGATGAAGAGACTCGTGAAAATCCATAAAAAAAGGACAAGAATGCATGAAGGGATGGCTTGTGGAAAGAAATAAGTTCAAACAACAGAAGCAAGGCCATATCAAGAAAAATGGAGAGAAGTAGTTATATTGTCATATATTCTTCCAATCACCAGCCACCCAAGAGCTCCTCCTTTGAGAAAAGAAAAAACAAGCACAAGGTGAAAGGAGAAGAGAGTAATGATAGGTTTGTTGGACATGAAGGTGGAGAGAAACCACCTCATGTGAATCTTGAATGAGCACATTCAATGTCCCAACAAAAGATGAAATGGAAACCAAATAGACATAATTCGCTAGATGGAAGAAGTCTAGGAAATATTGAAGAGATGGAAATCAATAGTCGGAGAATTCTTCAAAGCTAAGAAATTAGACAGGACCTTGCAATAGAGGAACCCGTGTTTTTTTGACAACTAATCCTTTACATTGCACGATACTTAATACAAGATACATGAAAATAAGTTGCAGATAGAAAGGGTCAGTCTCAAACAAAAATAAGGTCATTAGTCATTGTATCAGGATTTGCACCATTTGAACTCATGTAGCTACATTGTTCTACACGAGATTCTCTTGCAAATTAAATTATATAAAAAGGGTTGCAAACCATTAAATTGAAAAAAATAATAAGTGAACTTGAGGAGGCACTCAATCCCATGCCATTGTTTGCACAACCACTGAAACTCAAAGCCAATCAGAAGCAAGGCCATATCAAGACAAAGGGAGAGAAAGTGGGAGGTTAACACCAGTGTATTAGCAACATAGAGAAACACAAAGCCAATCAGAAAATACCTTTTATTTTTGAATGATGTCAAACTCTATGTTGCTAATAAGATTAATATAAGATTTGATTTAATCAGACATAAGTGGGTGGTTAGCATTGGTCTATGTGATATTTCACAAAGGATTTCACATTTTACTCGATATTTTAAACTTAGGGACTTGCAACATGATGAATCCTACTGCAAAAATTAGATAAACACTTCTTTTGCATGGGTCGCTAGTATCAATGACCATTGAATAAATCAACATGGAATGCCCAATAGACATAGAATGAATAAAATAAAGGTAGGTTGATAACGGAGAGTAAATATCATGCATGATGCAATACCTACTTGCGAAAAAAATAAATGAAAGAAAAGGTGATGTTATTTTCAAAGAATTTGATGTCATTAAAGAAATGTAGCGTCCACAAATTTTCAAAAATTAAGTGATGATCACAAAAGATGAGCTTGATAGTCACTTAAGAGGAATGGAGACTTCATTAGCTAATGACTTCCACAACATCATGGAGTTTCCCAAAGAATAACTGAAACAATGGCATGTTACATTTTTCAATGACAATGAAGAGCACTTATCAACCATCGAACAACTACAAGTGGAATGAGAAGAAGTAGAGGACCACATTTTTCACGCTTCAAGTCAAGAAAGAAATCACCACCCCACCAATCAATAACTTTATTGATAATTGGGTCAAGAACTTCATGCAGCATATTGTTAACCTATAATAGCCACCATAGATAGTTTCTTCAACAGAATCCCAAAGAAACAAATGTTGTGAAGGGACACACACAACAACAAAACACAAACCAGACTAAAAAAAATTTGTTTCTTGTTAACTAGTATATCACTTACATCTACTTCTGCTATCATTTTCTTTTGTTGACTTGGTAATTTCTCAAAATTATTTGTTTTATGTCCTATGCATTCTTAACACTAGTTTATAACTATTTTTCTTTCTTTCTTATAGGTCTTTCTTCTATTTATTAGTCCACAAGAACCCTAATCCCAATCCATCTCGAAAAACACATTTAATTTTACACACATTATTTAAATGACAATTGTATATTTTTTTATATTTCCAAAGACATGAACCCTAATCCTAATCCATTTGGAAAAACACATTTTATTTTAGACACATTATTTAAATGAAAATTGTATATTTTTTTATATTTCCAAAGATATGTTTGGAATAGATGGCTAGTGATTTTCCAAGATTTGAGTTTAGAACTTAATTTTCAAGTCTATTTTCACGCTTTATTATTTTTCAATGGAAAATCATCTTAAGTTATGTGCACGTGGTTATTTACTTCTATTCTAGAACATATATTTTGAATTTTATACTTCTTCAGAAAACAAAAATTATGTAAAAGAAAATTGAATATATTTTTGTTCTTTCCAAAGAATTTTTTTGGCTTAAATGGCCACTAGTTTTCAACCCTTTGATTTTTAAATTGAATAGACAATAATGTGTTCAATGTTTATGATTTTTCAAGATTCTTCACATGGAACAATATGTTGTGTATGGAACTTGACGACATCTTCTTTCCACATATCATAGGTTTTGTACACTTTACATTGTTTCACATGCATCCCAGCCTCCATGCATCCTCGCCTTTGCATACTGCTTTTTATTATGTTTTATGATACATGTTTGTAATGTACTCAAATATTAAACATTTTATTTTATAATTTTCATTATGGAAATTTTTATTTGACATTATTAAGACAATTGACTATTAATAATTGAATGATTATGCAAGATTTTAACTTGTCATCTGTCCTTTTTGGTTGGATAGATGTAAGAAAAAAATTGTATATATATATATATATAAGCAAGAAACAAATGGAATAGCCAGGTTAAAAAGAGGTGACTATGAATCCATGACTGGGGAACATGAGGGAGCTAACTGAGAGCATAATTAGACAACTGTCAAAAGTGTTTCCTCTGTCATTGGAGCCCCTAAAAATCAAGGATATCTAAAGATGTGAATTTCCAAGGACGGAAATGATTTCAATGAAAAGACCTAGGAAATAAAAGGATATAAATATAGCATATGTGGGACGCATGACATTTCTTAGCATGTTTATAATGACGGAATTTTTTGTTGTGTGAGCACATGAGAATTAGGAAAATATTTTCTAAATTGTATAGAGGCACTTTCGCAAGGGAGTGAATCTCAATTCATTCTCATGGAGTCATAGTGGGGTGATCAAGACAAGTAACTTGGTTGTTCTACATCTACAGTTGTGTGGAACGTGGTTGTTCCATTTTTCGAGGGACCTAACCTCCTGAACCCCTCACATAGGTAGAATAATATAATTCCAAGTAATAAAGGCCAATATTAATAAGGCCTAGCAATAAAGAAGACTAAGTCAAATGTAAGAATGCCTAATAGAAGATTCTACTTCTAGAAGGATCTTTTTCTAGATTGTTCTTTTGGATAGATAGATTTACTATAAATAGGAGTAGAGAGTATATGAAGTTTTTTCTTGGATATTATTGTAATATAGATCTTTTCTTCTGAAGGTTTCTCTCTCGAAGAGGCAAGTGAACATTGTTGTCATTAATAAAGGTGCTCTTTCTGGTGTTAATATGGTATTATTCTAATATTTTTTTGGATATATCATTGTTGTTATGCCATTTATTTCTTAATATTTATGTTATGTCCATCATATCATATCTAGAATACTACAAGTGGTATCAAAGCACTTTCCTTGACATAAAATTGTGCGTTAATTTTTTTTCAGGGTAGAGACATATTCTAACATCTTAAAGTTACATAAATATCATTTAGCACATAAATCCTCAGTCAAAAAATCATACAAGCAATAAATACCAGTGGTACGTAAAAACCCATTTTTTTCCACCCTTGTAACCCCTATTGGTACCCCTTCGAGTGATAGCGCATCAGACAACACCTATATACGGATCTACCTAGATCTCTTGAATCCCTTCGCAGATAAATCGATCAACTTCCTAACTACTATAATGTCACTGAGAAAAACACTTGGGAATATACTCTCTAGTAATTGGGTAGTCGGGTAGTATGAATAAGGGAACGGTCTAGACTCCTTATTTGGTTCCCTAAGATATTGGGTTGAGTACTACTGTTGGACCCCACACATATATCAGAGAGATATAACATAGGGAAAACCATTTTCTATAGAAACCCTAACTACCCTAATCCTTGGGATGAAAACAGAAACAAAATAGACAATATCTATGGCCATGCAACATTACCTCCTGCAGTATGGTTGTGAAATTACTATACATTTCATCCTGTTAAGAATTTGGGCATTTCAACTGTGCAGTATCCTTGAGATCTAAGTATAACTCCGTAGGAGTAAAAAATAAATAATAATAAGTATAGTGGTCCCTCCGACAAACTTATTTGTGACCTATCCCATTAGATTCCTCTCTTCTCCCTGATTCTAGTGGTACATATCATTTTTAACAAAAACAAAATTGTGGGTCTGACCCCTTTTCCGACACCCTTATTTGGCCCCTATCCCATTGGATTCCCCTTTTATCACTGATTGCATTGGTACCTATCATATGGAAACCTTCTTCTCAATGGTCCCATCTACCCCTCTCAACCCCCTTTGTCCCCCCTATCCCATTTACCTGCCCATTTTTCCAAATGGCCACCACTTGAGCCTAAGAACTCAATACATTGGTTCTTGACAACCTTCAGAGCAAGGAAGAAATAAAGAATATAAAAAAAAACTTTAACTCAATCAGTTCCTCTATTAAAATCCTCCACAACCAATGTGCCCACATCAAATACCTCAAAGCCACACTTGACCACTTCATGGAGTGTTCCTCGAATCCCTCTTCTTCTGAACAACCATCCTATCAGGATAACCATGAATCTTCCAATTAACAAGGTGATCCAAGTGGATAACTGTATCCACCCACCTTTTCCAACTCGCTCAAAGCAATTTTCTGGCAAATTTGGCAATTTACTATTTTTAGTAGTTTTTAACTTTCATGGCCATTTTGAGGGCCTAAATGAAGGTTTTTCGGGATCAATATTATAAATGATAGCCAAAGCCTCTTATTGAGCCCCAAAAAATGAATATCCTCGATGATACCTTTCCAACGATCTATCGTGCACCCCCAAAAAATATTGTATGCCAAAGTTACACCCTTGGGAAGTTGATATACCAAACTACCCAAAACAACGTCCACAAAACTATTGGCTTTTCATATTCCGGGGTTAGGGTTTTGGATTTAATTTTTGATAAAAATTCCTTTGGATCCTCATTGTAAAATATTCTTCTCATGGATGCGAGTATCCTTCACATCTCTTCTCAGAGATAACCTACCACCATTCTAGCGAGCCTTTCACTCTATATTTTTACAGTCTTTGTACATTTTTGCTCATTAATAGAAAATTATGTATTACCGTATCTCTTTATTTATGTTTGCATCTCTGATACATTTATGTTATATTATTGGATATCCAAGATATCTTTGAACATTGATTTATTATATCTCCTCTCTCATTTCATGCCAAAAATAATCTGGATTAGTGGTATCAGAGCAGGCTACTCTTGATCACTTTTTTCAGTGCATGTCCTCGACGAGGTCCGAGTATAGAAATTTGAGTTTCGAGATTATATCTCTTGAATAAAATCACTCTCGCATGCCCAAGAAACCCTCCATGGTGGAAGAAAGTAAAAACGATAGAGAAGACGATTCTATCCATCTATTTCTTGAGCAAGCTCTCACGCGACAGAGGGATGAAATAATGGAGAATTTTTCCCACATCCTTCAATGCCTACTGATAGAAACATGCACATATTCATCAAGAAACCACTTTGGAATCACCTCTCCTTTCAAGGTATAGGTTAATTTTTATATTCTAGTATTTGAAAGTTAGATAGATGCAGATTCCCTAGACAAATGGTTAAATCTACTAAAAGGTTATTTCTCTTTTCACCATTTTTGTGATAAGGAAAATATAACCTTCGCACTCGTTAAGGCTCTCCCCCATGTCAAACATTGGTGGAAAATTTACTGGGAGAAAATTTCCATAGAAGCTTTGGAATATATGGGGCCGATCCAACTTGGGATTTTTTTGTGGACGCGATAAAGGAATAATATTACCCTGTTGGCAACTATGTGGACCAATATACGAGATGGAACAAACTAAGAAAAAGAGAGGGGCCAAGTAGTTCCACAACTCACCAATACCTTCCATACCTTGTGTACCAATATGGGTATAAAAGAATCCAAACAAAATTTGGCTATGAAATACCATGGGGCTCTACACAAATAAATCCAAACTGAAATGGATTTTCTGGACATCTCATCACTTGGTGATTCTTATCGATCTATTGTTAAAATCGAATAGAAATTTAAGCACCAAAACAAATGAGAGTTCAGGTCTACAAATCCGTAACAACCAAAGTATGATAAAGACAACCCCAACAAACAGTCTCTCAAAAACTAGTCCAAGCCATAGGAAAAGAAGGGTCATGGGAATAAAAAGAAGAACACTGGAAAATGGTGCAATTTCCATAAAATTCCTTGGCACATCACTGATGAATGTCACTCAAAAGAGTCATTGGTTGCCTAAATCAAAGGCAAGGAGCCAAACCCTGATTTAGAATCTGATTCATAAAATACTGACAGAAGAAAGATCATCGATGCAGACCCCTCTACTATTGTCACGATCGCAACAATTCAACCATAAGAACCAACAGATCATGAAGACGGGGAGCACCTTTTTAACTCGCATATGCAGGTGAAGGGGACCTCGCTGCATTTTATTGTTGATATCAAAAGCCAGAAGAAACTCATCTCAGCAGAGGTCATCAAACAGTTGTGATCGTCAACAGCACCACACCCACAACCATACAACATCGAATAGCTTCTTTAGGGACAAGATCTTTGTGTCATCCAATAGTTACAATTTTCATATGTAATCCATCCCTTCAAGGATGAGGTATTATGTGATGTCGCCTCGTTGAATGTATGTGATGTTCTCTTCGGCCAACCATATATATGTAAGCGCCATGGTATCTGTGAATCTCGGACCTGTAGTGTCATTCTTACTCTCAGGGGTCATCTCTACAGGATACCAGAGGTCCTTCTGACTATTGTCCCACCTAAACAATTCTGTAAGGTAGTATCTCATACTACAAAATTCAGCTTCTTCACAATATGTTAAAAATGTGAACATAAGGATATTGCAACCACTGCAGCCTTGGCCCAAGAACCTTCTATCCAACAGAAGTAGGTCGACAAAAATGCAACAAAGTGCAAAGATCCCTTCTTCACATGGACATCTCATGTATCTAGACTAGTTAAAAAGGTCCACCCTTTCTAGCCATAGGTTCGTGAAAACCTTCAAAAAGATAAGAAACACAACTTCTACAACAAGGAAAGAAACTCATCAAGATGCAGATTCAACAAACTCTTTTCCCTCTCCCCAGAGAACTCAACGCAATGGATACCATTTATTCCTAAGGAGAGAGGATTGATCCAGGAGTATATTGGTGGCTACACACCTTTTCCAATTCGCTCAAAATAGTTTTCTGGCAATTTTGGCAATTTACTATTTTTAGCAGTTTTTGACTTCGAGGACCATTTTGATGGCCTAAATGAATGTTTTTCAGCATAAATCTTCTCAATGATAGTTGAAGTCTCTTATTAAGCCACCAAAATGAATCTTCTCTATGATACCTTTACAACGAGCTATCGTGCGCCCAAAATAGAGATTGTATGCCTATGTTATGCACCCAGGAAGTTGATACACCAAACTACCCAAAACGGGGTCCAAAAAACTGTTGGATTTTCATCTTCCGAGGTTAGGGTTTTGGATTTTATTTATGATAAAAATGCCTTTGGAGTCTCATTGTAAAATCTTCTTCTCACAGATGCAAGTATCCTTCACATCTCTTCTCAGAGATAAGTTTCCACCATTCTAGCGAGTCTTTCACTTTGTATTTTTACAGTATTTGTACATTTTTGCTCATTAATAGAAAATTGTGTATCACTGTATCTTTGTGTTTATGGTTGCATCTCTGATACATTTAGGTTGTATTATTGGATATCCAATATATCTTTGTACATTTCTTTATTATATCTCCTCTCTCATTTCGTGTCGAAAATAATCCAGATCACAAGGCCCTCATACTACCCATTTTTCTCGAGACCTCTGCCCTCCCAGAATTCAGGTGAACAAATTTGATGGCTCAGATCCCACAGGATGGGTCACCCAAATGTAACATTATTTCTCTTTGCATGGAATTGTTGATGATTTATCCAAGCTTCGTTACAGTCTCCTACATCTAGATCTTTAACAAAGGAAATGGTGGCAATGGATAAAAAAGGCATGCCAAGGGTATGTTCCTTGGACATAGTTTGTGGTATATATTTATGACAACTTTGACTCTGAAAACCATAATTTAGGTCATTTGACCAATTTGAGGCAATGTGGGAGAGTGGAAGACTTTATTTTTACATTTGAGAAATTGGATTCTAGAACGGAAGGCATGCTAGATGGTTTCTTCAGGGAATGATTTATCAATGGCCTAAAAGATGAAATATGTGCCCATGTTCTCATGGAACACCCCATAATTAGTTGTAAGATATGCAACATGCTAGGGCAGAACAACATATTGTCTCCTCCTATATCTGCAAGCCATCATTTCCTCATCGCCCTAAACCCACCAATTCTACCCCTCCTGCAACTCCCCTCAAGATCCATAAATTAACCAGGGATGAAATAGATGAATGTCAACTCAAGGGTCTTTGTTATAATTATGATGAAAAATATTTTCGAAGGAAAAAGTGTAAGTAACAAAAGATTTTTATTATTGTGACTGAGGATATTTATGAAGACGAGGTCATTGTTTCATCACTGTAGGAACTAGCACTGCCCTCTAATATGACCCCACCTTTTGACCCACCAGAAGTTGACCTGGTGATTTCACTTAATTCCCTCACTAGCTTCTCTTCTCCTCAGACTCTGAAATTAATTGGTTACATTAAAAATGGGAAAGTCATCATCCTTGTGGAAAGAGGTAGAACCCATAATTTTACTCATCGTCGCATTGACGAAGACATGAATTGTTACATTTGTGTCATCGATAATTTTCAAATAATGATTTCCAGTGGAGGTTCTATGAAATGTGGGGGATGATGTGAAAATGTTAAGCTCCAAGTTGGTGAGTAGCACTTGAAATCCAATATGTTTACTATAGACATGGGTGGTTTTGAATTTTTTCTCAATCCCTAATGGTTACACTCATTCATCCCCATTCTCATAGATTTTAATGACTTAACCATGCAATTCCAATAGGAGGGGAAACATTATATGTTCCAAGGCATCAAAATAGGCTCCCCTAAGATCATCGGTTCCCATCGCATAGAAAATATCCTCAAAAGGGTCATTCTTGAATTATTTCCCAACTCCACTCCCTTGATGTTGTTTAGACACCTTCTATGCATCCCGAACTTCGTGGAGTCCATGATCATTCCATCCATCTCATATTGGCTACTTTTCCTCCCAATTTTCTCCCTTATTGTCATCACTTTTCCTAGAAAAATGAAATTGACAAAATGTTCATGAATTAATAGAAGAGGGTTTTATCCATCCTAGTACCAACCTATATTCTTCCCATGTGGTCATGGTACTCAAGAAAAAAGGTACTTCGTGCATGTGTCCTGATTTTCACGCCCTGAACAAACTTTCAATCAAAGAAATATTCCCCATTCCCGTCATTCATGAACTCTTGGATGAATTGAGTGTTTCTCAATACTTCACCAAAATTGATCAATGTTCTAGATACCACCATATCTGTATGAAAGAAGAAGACATTCCCAATATTGCATTTCGAACTCATGAGGGTCACTATGAGTTCTTGGTAATTCCCTTTGTATTGTGTAATTCTCCCTCCACTTTCCAAAGTATTATGAATCATGTCTTCCATCCTTTTCTCTGTCATTTTGTCTTAGTTTTCTTTGATGTCATTCTCATCTATATTAAAACTTGGACATACCACCTCTCCCATGTGAATCAAGTTCTCCATCTACTCTCTAAGGAACAAATTTTCCTCAAGCAATATCAATGTTCCTTTGGAGCCTCAGAGTTGGAATACCTCGACCATATTTTCCTCAAGGATGTTGTCTGGGTGGATCCTAAGAAAATTGAAGTTATGCAATATTGGCCTCCCCCTAAACTCTCAAGATACTAAGTAGTTTTCTGGTTTTAATGGGCTATTATAAGAATTTTGTTTGGAATTATGGAAAATTTGTAGCTCCTCTCACTTCTCTCCTTAAAACAAGTGCTTTCACTTGGACTCCAGCTGTGGATTACTCCTTCTGACGCAGACCTCTCCCCAGACCTGTAGGTTGGGATCTACACAGGATCTTCTCCTTTCGGCCCGACAACTCGACTGGCTCTTCTATTTTCCCTTTCGGGAAATCAACCCACAACAAACCTTGAGGAATTTTCTCTTTTATTTCGGGATATTGGACTTCACGATTTCGTGAATCCTGCGGTCGAGCGCCTTACCTCTTCAACCTATGAAACCTGGATTTTTTTGACACTTGGCCTTTTCCTGATGTCAATTTTGTCTTTTCTCCTTTCACGATTTCAAGAATTTCGATGACGAGCAACTCTACTCCTCGACTCTCGGAGTCCTGAAACCTGAATTGTCGATTCGCCAAAATTTTTAATGTCCTGGGCTTCCCTTCCTCTTCGTGTTTTTAGGGTTTCAAACACCAAAATGCGCTTTGAATATGCCTTTGGGATTCCTGAGCCTCCGAACCCAGAAACTCCGAAACTCTAAGGTTTCACTTTCGAGGAGATCAACGGCTATGAACTCTCCCTTGATCCAACGGTCAGCGTAATTTTGCGTACCAGGATTTCAATATGCTAACACTTGAACTCTCTGTCCTCTCCACCTTCCGATCGTCGAAGTTCTGAAATACTGAAATGGTACTTCTCCTTGCTGTTTTCCACAAACCTCAATAAGAATCCTTTCAAATTTTGGGTACTTGATGTGTCAAGACACAAACTTGCAACTCGGACTTTCGAAGTCCGAAACTCTAAAATAATCTGATGGCCCAAAAAATCTTGATCCACAGTTGACGTTAATTTAAGATATCCAAAAGGATGGATCTGTCCTAACCATTATCCCTCTCGCAGCATATGTAGATCCAACAATCCTCGCTGTTTCGGGATTCCTTCTCAAAGAATTTCGACCATCCAAACTCTTCCTCAAAGAACTTCTACTACGAGTCACCTCAGTTATCCTCTTCACTATGACTTGGCCTCTGCACAATGACCAAAACCCCTCTTCTTCTCTTCACACCTTGAAGATGCTAATTCTCCTGAGCCTCCTTTCACTAGCTCAAATCTCTTATGAGATTTTTTCATGCACTCCTTGCGGCACTCTTCAAATGCGTCACATATTTGAATCCTCTGACTTTGCGCAAATTCCTGCGACAGTAAACTTCAACTCTCTCTTTGGTTGATAAGTTATGAACTTCCAACTAGCCTACATACACCCTGCACAACTTATGTGCCTGACTTGCAGTTCTGCGGGAAATGAGAACAATGGTATCCCTCCTGAGCTTTCAGATATGAGCTCTGAACCCGTCAACACACTCCTTGCGGATGCTCCACTGCACTCCTTGCAGGATCTTTTACTCAAGAAGAGAAACGATTGAAACTCATTTCCTTACTCTCTCAGACTTCAAATACCCAACATGAAATCATACATACATAGCATAAAAGAAAATGTACAAGAAGAAGAGTAAAACAACCATGAGCATAGCATTCAGCATGTATACACAGAAAGCATTAGAACACCATGAGTTTGAATCAAAGCTTCATGTATTAATCTCAAAACTTATGTACATGGGCTCTTCTACACAACTCTCTGCTTCTTCTCCTCTATTCTCTCTTCTCTATTGATAATGTTTCTAATGTTACAATGAAACAAGATGAGGGTGTCTATATTTGATTTTCCCTCCAGCTCCTAAAACTGTCTAACCTATAATTTAAATCTACCTACATACATTAATTTCCTATAAATGCCTCTACACCTTATACATGAGAGCGGATCGCTCAAGATATGTTTACAATCTCTAAGT
>JASDQU010504389.1:73669-87732 GCA_032191745.1 Picea mariana | reverse complement strand
AAAAAAAAAAAAGCTAAAAATTTAAATAAAATTAAGTTTAAACTAAATAGAGTGCAGGAGGAGGGAGAGGGTGATTCAAGATTCCCTGAATCACCCCCCACAAATTTCACAAGGCTAAGCACACAACGGGGATCAACCTAAGCTAAAGTCTACATATCACTTTTTGATCAACCAATATCACTGAATGCACAAGGTGTTGATGTTTGGACAACATCAGAAATACATTCTTCCATATATATATATATATATGTGACATAATATTTATAATACAACATATAAATATACTTAGTAAATAAATAGTTACTTATTATCCAAGTGACATCCTTTCATGGATGGTCACCATATGTTCTATATATATGAAACTCTCATCATTGTAATAACATCAATTTAATACAAGCATTTTTTATTGTACTTGTGTCTTTGTGCATGGTTATTCTTCTTGTGATCTTGGTTATTATTGCTGCTATTGTTCATGGTTTATGCTTCAGTTCAAGTAAATTTATAAAGTAACTGAATGTAATTGAACAACATTAAAATCCAACACAAGGTTGAGTATACTCCCGACCTTTACAAACTCTATAGCTATACCAGACTGTGCTTATGATCGATCAGGATCACTCTAAGAGTGCAACACTCCACTATTACAGACTCTAAGGTTCGACTCAAACTCTAAATTCTCTTGGACACCATGATCTAAATGAGAACCCAAACCACTCTTTTACAACTTTAAGAGACAATAACCAATTACTAATGACGTGTGAGTGCTAGTGAAAAGCAAGCACACTCAATTTATTCTTTGTCCTTTACAGATGATGGGGCAATTGGGACTAATTGTTATCTCGTCCCGTGAGAGTCCTGATAAAATAAGGGGACACATCCTTCCTTTATGGATGAAAAAATACCCTATGGATGATTCATATTTGAATACCACAGAAAGCATTTGACACAAAATTATTCAGTGGAGATTCCTCTCATGAATCCACAAAACCCGGTTGGTGCCATTGTTAGCCAACAAGACTTTACATCCTAGTGGTAGAAAAGAAGAGGCGCATTATGCTTCCCATCAGTCATTTTATGATGATGTATAATATCGATCAGATGTACTAGGTGATGCATGCGTAGAAACCATTGGCGACAATATGTTGAAAGTCTTGTAGAATTGAGATCCCATCATGGGTGGGACCCTTTCATCTTCTGGATTACATTAATAACCCCATAATTTTATTTTAACCTGATAATGGGGAGGACATGGTGGTCAATGATACTTGAGATGTAATGTACTAGCTTTATAATATATTCCAAAACAAAACCATGCTTCAGACTTAGTTGCTTCTTCAATCTCTGACTGTAGCTAAAGGATGAAGTCACTGGGATTAACATTGTTGAAGTCTTGAATCCATAATGAAGTCTTTGGCTTCTCTGGTTAGTAGATATGCAATACAATTATCCTTACCAGGTTTATATTCAATGTCTAAATCATAACCACCTAGCCATAAACTCCATCTTAAGACTCTGTTATTTCCCTGTTCAAGAATTCTATGATTAGACAACATGCCTTTTATAAATTTTAAATTAGTTCTTACAATCAAACAGATATGCTTAAGAAATAATCTAAATCTTTTGATTCCATTTTTAATTGCTAAGATTTACTTATGAGAGGAAGGATAACTGATTTATGCTCCTTTGAAACAACTTGATGCACACACGCATATTTTCTCATGCTTAGTATGCCTTTGGAGTAGCACACAAGTCCACACTTCATCATATGCATCTGTTTCAAGAAAAAATGACAAGTTTATATTAGGAAGATGAAGAATAGGAAGGTTATGTATCTTCTTCTTGATTATCTGCACAACCTTGGTCATATTGTCATTCCAGGGCATTTCTTTTCTTAACCTCTTTTGAAAACACTTGACGTCCTTTGCTTGATTTTCATAGAAATTTCTTATGTACAGTTGAGACTACCGAGAAACCTCTGCTGCTACTTCTTGTCAACTATTTGGTCTAAAAATTATGATAATGCTTTTAGAACATGTTCCCTCAATTCAATTCTTCCTTGGGACAATATTGGACCAAGATATTCAATTCTTGTTTTATAAAATTCCAACTTTGTTTTTCTCGAATCTATTCCATGTAAGTATATCCTGTCATAAACTTGTTCCAAATGTTGTTTGTGTCGATTCATGTCTAAGACGAAAACAAGAAGATAATCTATATACACAATTACAAAATCTAAATCACTGAAAACATCTTCCATCCTCTTTTGGAATTTGGATGGAGCATTCTTTAAACCGAATGGCATGACTCTCTAGTGGTACTTCCCATGAGGAACAAAGGTAGTTTTAAATATATCTTTTTGAGCTATGCCAATTTTCCAGAACCCACTTTTAAAATCAAAGTTGTTGAATACATTGTTGCTACCAATATTTGCAAACACGACAACTTTTGAAGGGAGAGGATACCTTATAAGGAGTAATTCTCTATAAATGGATTTGTAGTTTATCGCCATGTAGGGATTTTCTCTTTTATGCTCAACGCTTTTATTTACATAGAAGGTAGGACTAACCCATGGAATTCTTCTTGGATCTATCGATTTTCTTTTCAACATTTCTACAGTTTCTAATTTGCAGTAGTCCAATTCAGAGGGTGACATGTGATTTGCAGAAGCTTTCTGTGGAAGATTTGCATATCCTTCACAATATGGAGAATCCAAAAAACATTGTTTCCTCATCCATAAATAGTATATATAGTTATAGCTACAATCATAATAAAGATTATTTTTAATATCACGGATTACTTCCAATCCATGCAGCTCTGCATGCCTTATTATTTTCTTAAGCTTTGCAAGATTTTCAACAAATAAATCTATTTCATCATGATGAACGTGGTTCTGGACTCCGTTCTCATACGTCTATTTGATAGGTAGATTCACAATTTTTCCTTGAACTTTAAAGCTTACAATTTAATTTCCAATTGTCATTTGTAGGTACTTGTTCACATAGTCATGGCCAAGAAGAATGTCTTCTCCTATGTCAAAAAAATACAAATTTATAGTTGTCTTTACATCATTAATAAATAGAGGAAAATTAGGGGTAAAACCTCTGATAAGAATGTTAGTGTTATATACAACATTAAAATATATTTGGATAGGTTTCCAATAATATTCAAGAATGGCATTGAAGTTGGCACATGAGTTAATTGCACTGATATCAAGCTGAGAATAAATCGAGTACTAGTTGTATCCTTAAAATTTTGTGTCAACAATGATTACTTACTTGTCATCAAGAGATTTGCATTGGAGTAAGAAATTCATGATAGACTGGTCATTTGGAATCAAATACTTTTCTTCACTTTCTTCCATACTACTCTGTGTAGAACCAAACAAGTCATCCAATGCTTGACTAATCTCCTGATTTTTTATTTGATCATATTGTCTTTTAAGTTCTTCTAATTCTTCTTTATTTGTTCTTATATAATTAAGGTTTATTGAATTAAATTATTCTTTTCTCTAATTATTTCTTCTTTATCTTTAATCTATTTTTCAAAGTGTTGTACCCACAACAATTCCCATTAAAGTTTTCTAGCTTAGGAAAATTCAATGGGACCCCCCTAATAAATTTCTACCTGACCTGACACCTAAGACAGATTGTTTTCTAAAGTTTGGTTATCATGAGTCATGGAGGTTTTTCCTAGCCCTGTTATTGGTCACTAAGCTCTCTTAGTATCCCTTGAACCATCATGGGGACTTAATCCAAACCCGCCAAGCTAGTGTGAATCTTCAATCAACCGATAAAAAATTTCGTGCATGGACTCCTTATCTGTGTTTCTCACTTACCCTCACCCCGAATACCCATTCACACTTTTTCAGTAGGAAGTTTGTATATTTTTATCAACAATTTATCTAACTACTTTTGATTATTCACCCACAACGCACAAAGTGCAAGCTTGCGGGAAATTTGTAATGTGATTTCCTATCTACTAGACATCACAACTGCCCACGAATTGCGAGGCACATACCTTTTTAGAACAATTCTTCATGGATATCCATACAAACCCACCAAATGCAATTCTCTACCTTTCCCACAACCTGTATTCCTGCATAACCCACATTTCCCCTTCGCTAGAGTACATTAAGCCTGGATGATAACCACATCTCGAGTTTGATCTAGCATATGAGGTGGACCCTGTGAATTATCACAATCACCATGGTATTACCCACATGTTGATTAAACCACATGCTACATTCCACAAGGACTTGTAGATCATCCAATGCAAAATATCTTTACTTGGAAATTATGATGAAATATCTCTCACATTTGCGAGCCGCAAACCGCAAAGGCTATATTCTTGCAAAGCTATATTCTAAAAAGGGTGCTTGACTACATGATTTTTTCCACCTAAGAAATGATTACTAAGAATTAAATTCATTAATTCTTCGATAACTAATAGGTTGGGCAGAGGGCTGAGACTTGATCATTCACACGATTTGTATTAACAACTAGGGGTATACAAATGCCAATTATTTATGTGTCATATCTCTCAAGTCATTGCTTAAGATTTTCGAATTGAAGTTATGCATTTGATAAAACTAAAGAAACTTATGTATTCATGAATCCTGTAGGTCAAAGGAGCAGGGAAATATCATCAGTCGTAGAGAAAGAAATCCACAGTTAGCCATGTCACCTCGAACAAATAGTATAGATGCAATGGCAATATTGTACACCGACCACAATATCTGCCTTTAGGGTTGATGCACATGGGAAGAGATACACAATATGTTATGTAATTGAGAGTTCTCGGAGAATGATCCAGACCTTAGAATACATCATCATATACAGAAAAGAAGAATTCACACCATCACTACTTGACCTGCAATCTTACCGTACAATGAAGTGCACAAGTGGGGTTACAAGAATGTAAATACACAGGCACAAAACATCACCAACAATAAAGGTAACGCTATCGCCCCTCTAAATCCAGACAATTTTCAGAGGATCTACAAGCTGTCGAAACTATTGATATTTCTAAAAAATGGATTCTTGGAAAACTTCGCTAAAGAAAATCCGAAGCCACTGGAGATTCTTCAAGATTGGTGGGATGAAGAAAATCCCTTTGCCTCTAAGCTTAGTAGGATATACAATACCCAATATTTCAAGCCACCATATCAGTTTCTAATTTCTATGATCTGCAGACTGTATGGGGAGGAAACTTGCATACAATTTAAGCAGGAATGGATAACCATGGGTCATGCAGTGGTGGAAAAGGGAGAAGTGTTCAAATGGTTGTCGATCTTATCGACCAACATTTGATTCAACATCTAGGAGACTTGCAAAGACACACAATCAAGTTTTTATATGTCTGCCTTTTTCATTGATGCTATTTTCACATATGTCCCTAACCCAAAAATGAATTGGAATTGGAATTGGAATATGGAATAACCCACTATTCATGTATATTGTTCCAAACTCTACGAGTTTTGTTATCAAATATGTGATTATTTTTCAACACCAATGTATCATTTTTTTTTTTTTCCATACCTTGCAAAGAATATTAGTGGAAGCATAAGAAACCCCACAGGAAATAACAGATTGGTACCAAGAGAAGAACTACACCTACATTCAAATCTACACATTTAATTCTGCACCACATTTGTTACCTAGGTACATATCATATAAAATTTTGGCTCATGAGGTAGCATAGCAAATGGTGGAAGTGGTATAACATCGACCCTACAAACTGTGAACAAGAGGCGCTGAAACATATTCCCAATCAAGTTAGGGAAATTCATGTTAGAAAACATCACACATGCGAGGAAGGAGGTCATAACTATTAAAGAGATGATTTTGTGTACAAGGATAGTAAAGAAACATGACCCGAGAAATGTCATGTATAACCACTACAAATTCGTGAATATTGCTCTCTCCTTCAAGCATGAAACAAGAGAAGAAGAATAAATCTTCCATGAGGCTAGATCATATGATTAAGTGTTGGCCTGCATAGTAGGCAAACACTAGGTTGACTCTTTTTCATAAGAATAGGAAGAAAACGAAATCCAATTTCATGAACAGTTGCAGAAAGTAATAAGGGACACTTAGGAGAATATAGATGTGGATGAAATATCCCAAAAAGAGAAAGAAGAAGAGGCGCTAAGGAAATTATTTGATGTGGAAGAAAGGTCCAAAAAAAATAAATAATAGGGAAAATCACTTGAATAGATTGAAGCATCCCAAAAATCCTTAGAGGAGTCCCAAGCCCGCAAAGCCACAAAAGAAGCATAAGCCTGCAAGGCTGCAAAAGAAAAACAAGCCCGCAAGGTGGCAAAAGACGAGATATCCCACAAAGCCGCGTAGGATGAAGCTAACCATGATGCCATGAAAAAGAAAATAGAGTTGTCCAAAGAAGTTGCCAACAAGGATGCCGAGGAACAAGAAAGGATTGCAACAAAAGAACACAAAGTTGTAGAGTTGAAGAAGAAGGAGGAAGAAGAGAGAACTGAAATTTCCACCCCTAGATCGAACAAAGAAATGTCAATTTTAACCTCTCCTCTAAGCCCATGAACTCACTTGAATGTGATATCTTTCGACTTCTCATATTCAGAACTAAAAATGTTACAATTCAATGATGAAGTGATTGTTTTAGGGAAGTTCCACCAGAACAATTCAAAACAAGGAATCACGAGGAGGCCATCAAAACAACGACAAGAAATATCTAAAAGAAAAACAGATCATAGTATGATTAGGGAGAACCTATAGAAGGAAGCAATGGATATGAAAACAACATTACATGCGTTTGCAGGCGTAAAAACTGTCACAGTCAATGAGCTCAACTGAAGGGTAAAATAATATAAGGACAAAGTAGTCGGCCTAGAAAAATAAATACAACAATAGAGATATGAATTAGAACATAAATTCTAGGTCAAAGGATAAGAGAAAGACCAACTACATGAAGATGAAAAAGAAAACACCATGCAGAGATATACTCACGAGATATCAAATCTAAAAGAAAAAGGAAAAGAAAAGGACCAACTAGATGAACAACAAAGTCACAATATATCTCTCCTAGAAGAAAATATGAAATATCTTTAGCTGGAAGGAAATAAGGAGGGAAATGAATTCCTATCCCTCTTTAAAAGAGGAATCCGTTGAACTTAATGAGAAGCTAAAAGAGGCACAAATCAATTTCTTCATGGAGTTGAAGGACATCCAAGCCTACAATGAAAAAATTGCAAAATTAACTGATCAACTAGGAGAGATTAAAGACCAATACGAGGACCTGGAACAAGTATTCGAAAATATGATACGTTGGAAAAACACATACAAGAAAACCCCTACAACATTGCGCAGGCTTACCGGGAAGGAGAAAGACATACTCAAATGCTATTGGACATATGGAAGAAAACTTTCCTTGATGTGCAAGAGACAATAATGAGAGCTAAGAAAGCATGTACACATAATTGTACTGCAGCCTGTTAGCCTATGGATTACCTTTACCAATCACTAAGTCTAAATTGTCACCTATATTTGTATTATTCATTTCAAAAGCCACTGCAGTTGTCCACCCGTCCAGTTGGTCTACATGCGATCTAAATCCATGGATCTCAACGCCATGAATGTGAAGAGCTACTATTCTCCTGGTTTTCATATGGGACGGGTTTCATTTGTGAAATCGTTTGTAAAATACTAGATGGATCATTTTGGTGACTGTGATCTATTTTAGTTGCATAAATGAAGCAATGCTTTGTGATTTCTGAACAGCAAAAACATGAATTCGGGTGATCAAATTCAAAGCAGTGTGGATATTATTTTGAATAGCTTCATGGAAGAGAATACTTGCTTATCTCATTGGCACGATTGAGGGTTTTAGTGCCAGATTCTGGAGGTTGTGAAGAGTAAGACACATGGGCCATCCTTTCGACGACTCCTGTTTATAAATTGGCGCGATATTTTCTTCTAATTAGATCCAGAATGTATGCCTATTAGATTTGTCTGCGAGTTTGATGAAGTGGCTGTAAATGCTTTAATACATAAATTCATTACTAAAGGAAGCCATGAGAATCAAAAGTGGTTTGGCCGTGCAAATTTCTGATAGCGAGTATTCTCGGTAAGAGTTGAACCTGTGAATTGAACTTTGGCTATAGAGCATTCTGATTCTAGCTATAAGTGATATTTCAGTGAGTTTGTCTCATTGTTGCAACAGAAAGTGAAGTGGACACCAAGTGCTTTGGATTTAGCACAATCATGGCAGAATTTATCCTCGACTCCTCTCTTGGGTTCAGTCTACAGACTTTCTAGATCGCAACCCATGTGCTAGATCTCAAAAATCGGGAATTCCTAGATGGAAAACTGGTTTCCAATCAAGCGCAAATTGAATTTAATAATTTTTCTCAAAAAATGTGGGGAACATTCGGGCAAGGAGCCTTCGACCATTACACTTCCATCTTTTTTGGTTAAATGATTATTGAAATCCTTTTTGAATGGCATATGCTTTATAAAGAATATTTTATTAAAATATTCTCTATGAACAACTTTTGGAGTGATAAGAAGTATTTCTAGAATAAAATGATGTTTTTTTCACTTTATTGGAGGGTAATATTGTATAAAATAAATTGTCAAATTTTGACAAGTTTCATTTCATTGAAAGGATAGAGATCTTGACAAGTGTGAGAGCTAGTTGTATCAAGAAAGGAATTAATAAAAATGATATTTTTTTGTGCCGTTGAAGTGTCCTAGATCTGCCCAAAATTGAATAAGGGGATCTTAGGAATACCTTGTACTTGTGTGTGATGGTAATATTTCCATGGAGCATTATGATTTATGTCTAGTCTTGACATAATTATTGATCATTTAATACAAAACACATGAAGTTAAGGAAATTCAAGCACTCAGTTAATAAAATTCAAGCACAATGGAGCGCAAGTAATCAAGAAGCAACGAAGATATTAAATTAGAAATCATATCAGCAATGCACAAATCAAGCTTGTAATGGAAGGATAATTGGACGTGACTTAGAGTCAAAAACATCATCAAATTTGAAGATCAACTCAACTTTGAATCATGATTTATTGTAACTTGCAAATAGTCATTTGGTAAATTTACTTGTGTTTATAAATCAAGTGAAATTGAATTTGTCATAAGGTGCATTTTCGGTTGAGCCCGACACCCTAGAGTCATTTTTGAGTTGTAATTGACAAGGATGAGTACTTGAAACTAAAATCATTGTAAACATCAAGTTTTGGATGGATTTTCGGTGGTAACCGACATCCTCAACTTCTTCAAAGCAAATTCAAGCAAATAAATTCAAGCGAGTGAGAAGAGCAAGTGAACGAGAAGTTCAAGCGAGCGTGTTCAAATGGAGCGAAGTCATGAATTATTAGAGTTACTGAACACTCTAATAAACACCACTGAAGACAACATAGTGACATTAAACAAAGAAACTCTTCAATCAGTGCTAACTTGTTTGCAAGTGACGCAAGCTAAAGTTAGACTTCTTCAATCTCTATCCTAACTATTGAATGATGAGTTGACTGATCTCAAAATTCAACAGCCAGTGAATTGTTTTGAACTAGTTTTTGTTCAGAACAACCCTCTCTATGATGATAATGATGATGATAAAGATGATGATGATGAAGTTTTTGATCAACTGTCAGTGAAGGAACAACACAGTGATACAACTTCAGAATCAGTTTCAGACGAAGTTGAATATATTCATGAACCTACATTTCAAGAGTTTTATTTTGACTTCAGTAAAGAAAACCTTTCAATGATGCATCAACATGCAATAAATCCAATTCTATGGATTTCAAAGCAACAGGTTCAAAATACTCTTTCCAAGCCCATCATCAGACCATGGGAAGAAATCATCTACAACAAAAATAGAACAAGACTTGGATATGCCAAGGAAGTTACCTTTCATATTCCTGATTATTCCAGACCAATCAAGTTCCAAAGTGATGGATTCCTTCAAGAAGCTTCAACTTCACTTGTTCAAGTTCAGCATCAGAATGATAAGTGCCAACATTATAATCGAGTTGGTGACAAGGAGGATCAATGTTTTGATCTCCATCCTTGCCAGCATTGCGGCACGGATAACCATTCTTCAGATAGATGTTCAACACTTAAGAAACTTGCAAGATTGAAGATTCACTATGAATGGATTGATCCTTGGCAATGGTCATCAACAACCAACCGACTATATAAGTCTTACCGAAGAATTCAATCTCGAGTAAAGACCAATCTTGTAGCACATAAAATTTGTGTACCTCACATAAGTGATCCCTTTATGGCATAACTATCGAGCATGGCCCTCACAGGATGAGATAACATGTGGTTTTTTCCACATGACCACTTTGTGTTGTACTCAAATGGAACAAGTATGGTACTCTCTTGAGCCTAGAAGGGGGGATTACAATGATGTAACTCTCATGCACCTTAAGGGGGGGAGTTCAAAATTCCAGTGATGATGGTTCATGAAACCACTTGTGGTCTCTCCTTTCAGCTGAAAAAGGGGGGAATTGATTATGGAATTGAAGATGGTTGTCAGACAGAAAGTTTCAACAACAACAAACATCAAGTATGTCAGATGGGCATGAAATGTGCCAAATGGGCAACTGCGGTATGTAGATGATAGACTTTAGCAGAATTATGGTTCAATAAGTTTAAGTTGAATCATATATAATTGGGATGTTGATTTTGATTTCGAGAGCAATGATGTGAACATTTGGTTCACATAGATGGTCATTCGACCTAGCAGAGAGGACAAGAGGATCCTTCTGCATTGCAACTTGACATTTGATTGAGTTGTCAGGCATTTTTAGAGATGTGTCAGACTAGAAGCTGATTCACTTCTCTTGGTTCACTCTCATCATATTTGAGTTTACATTAAGTAAACAATTTGCATGCATCTTGGCTCACATGATTACATAGTGAGATTTTCCAGAGATGGCAGGCTTTGATAGGATTATGGTTCAATGACTTGCAATTGAATCATACACATTATACATTGGGATGTTGTTGGAAACCTAAAAAGTGTCAAGATTGGTAGTGGTTATCCAAAAACCATTAGATACATGGTATCAATTGGTAAGTGGTCATCCCAAACCACAGATTCAGAGAGCACTTTCAGTGATACACTGATAGTAGAGTGGTGATACTACATGTTCACCAATTAGCAGAAGACATCATATTATTCTAGCTAAAATACTTGGTAAAATGATCAAATTGTCAAGAAATCACGGAATGTTCAGATATTGCAGCTGTTCACTTCCATATCTCAGCTCTCTTCCAGTTCATTTCAAATGAACATGTTTAGCATCCAGATTGGTGGTTTTTCAGGCAGTTCTTCATTGAGGCTCAGATCAAGAGTTCCAGTATGAAGACTTGGAATTGATACCAGTTTATGCTTAATTGTTGGTATTATTGATAAGACTTGTGATTGAGGGGGGGATTGTTAGCCTATGGCTTACCTTTACCAATCACTAAGTCTAAATTGTCACCTATATTTGTATTATTCATTTAGGATATTAGTAATATATCTTCAAGTGATGACTAATGAGTTAGTTAAGATTGCCTAGCCTAGTCATCATGCATGATTTTAGGATCTAGAGAAATTCTCTCTATGAGGTGGCATCACCCATTGTACTATAAATATGTAACATTGGAGTGAATAACATTAGTGTTGGCTAGTGAGCCTTTTCCGCCATGTTGTTGTTCTTGTCTCTATTTTTTCACAGCCCAAAAAATCCTGGAGATATTCCACATGCCCTTGATTGAGGAACTAGATGTAGCAGGACCAAGTGAAGCTAGGGAAGAGAAAGTGTCAACGATGAGGGAGAAGTTCAAGTAGGAAATCAAAGTGTTGGACATAATTGACAGGGAGATAGTAAACCGGTACATGATCCAAAAAATGAATTAGTGTGCAGTAGTAATATAATATTTTATAAAGAGAAATGAAAGACTTGAAGATAGAAATATTCGACGATATATACAATGGCGAATTGGAGCTTGAGAAAAGAACATCAAACATGATAAGAAGAATCATCTGAGCCTATGAATCATTGTCCAACTTCGCAGATCCTCCGAATTTAGGAAATGCTTGACATTCCCACATTTTGTAAAATTTTGTAATTCAAAAGTTCGAGTAACTCAAAGTAGGAGAATGAGAAACTAAAATAGGTATCTATCATATGAAATGATGATTGTTAAAGAATGTAAAGATTCTCCCTTATCTTGTAAAAGAGAGCTCCTATTTAGATAGAAGGAATTTTGCATATTGTACATATGGATGATAATATTATCTCTTTTTGAATAATAAGCCAAATGAATTTGGGATCATAACTGTTGTCAAATGTGTCAGGGAATTTTCTACTGATATGTTTTCTGTGGGTCTTTCTAAATGATTTTCATATGAATTATTTATATGTGTTGTGTTTAGGATTACTCATACTGTTATGATTCTTGATGAATACAACAATGATATTACATGTTTTATCTGCAATTAATTGTGATTAAATCTGTTATTTCATTATGTTAATGTGTTGTTGATTGGTGTCAACTATTTAATATTTCAATAACATAATCTTTGACTATATTCATTCTTATAGGTCTTTCTCTTAATCAAAAGAGATTAAAGTAGAGTAGATACATAATATAACTTTTAATTTCATCCATTCTCTAGATAATTAGATCAAGATTTAAATAAAATTGGTGAGAAGAAATCCTATTGTCTTATCCATATCAAATAACCCAGTGTAAACTAGGCCCGCATATTGGTTGGAAGTGCTATTCCAAATGAGAGCGAGCCTAATTAGGGCTTTCCATCATAAAATCTCCCTTACTTGCTTGACATGCCAATTCGATCTGTCAATAGAAATGAAGCTAGAAGTAGGGATATTGAATTGAATGAATAAAAAAGAATTGCAAAATCCTATCCATCCAAATCTGCTAATAAACCACTCATAGGAAGGTGAAACCCAATCTTCGAACCTTGAAAAAACACTTAATCCACAACCAACCCCCGTGCCGACACCTTCTCAACAAACCAGTCAATATAGTGTGCCCAGGTCTTAGTCCGAAACCTCACACTACTACATATGGGCGGATTATTCCACGAAAATTTTCCACGCTTCCACTAGTTTCATATATATTTTTAAATAGGGTGGGATTTAACCTAGTCGGGATTTTCGTCACTATAGCGACAAACTTTCGTGGCAATAGCGGCGAAAATTTTGTCTATCTCATTGGTCAGTGTTAACGGCTAGTTGACTATTTTATCTATATATACGTGACTTTAAGAGACTTTGCGACACAATTGCTATAGTTGCGACATTGTTCTTGGATTTTGTTTGAGCTGTTTATTTTTTTCGTCACCCACCGGTTGAACAAATCCAATTCTCGATCTACATAGCTCAAATTTTAAACTTGCAAGGTTAGTATGTTATTTTTTTATTGATGTACTCATTTAAATTGTAATTTTTTTTTCAAATGTCCAAATTGCATTTAGCTTATTTTTTCCTTGATAATATATTTATATAATATGTGTAGTTATACCATATTTCATGTCTTTGGTTTTTGGATATAGTTAGTATATTCTATGGAAAAGGGTACGTGGATTCCATAATATTCTAGGTTTATGGAATCCACATACCCTTTTCCCTTCAATTGTAGCTATAATCTCTCTCTCTTTTCATTGATAAAGATATGGAATTGCTCTTGAATTCAACCCTAATCGGTGAAATGATAGTAATTGATTGCTATATTCCCTGCTTTAGAAGGGACTAATAAGATACATAAACACTAACCCTAAACTTATGTTAGGTGTATATGTCGTTATTATATAAAGAAAACATTTGTACACATATGACCTTATTATAAAGATGCTATCTATGTCGTCGTGATGTTGATCCTCTACACATATGATCACCTTATTATAAAGATGTTGACCTTATTATAAAGATGTAGGTCACTGTAAATAAACATATCATAATCGAAAGGAGTAGCCAAAATATAAAAAATTGACAACTTAATGTTTGGTATGGTGTAGGTAAGACAATTACTTGTTAGGGCAAG
>JASDQU010504389.1:27738-49150 GCA_032191745.1 Picea mariana | reverse complement strand
AGTTCGACTAAAACCCTAGCTCTTCCTAACCTATAAAAGGAGGGGTAGGGGTACTAGTCAAAGGAGCAGCGATAGCAAGGAGACAACAACTCAACGGAGGATTTACTTCAACCTTCGGAAAATAAGGTTAGTTTATTCTTACTGTGTTTGCCTGAGAAAAGGGGTTGAGATTTTGGGTAGAAGGATAAAGGTTAAATCTGAAGGGTCATGATCTGCATGTAGGCTTAGAACCCTGGCTTACTAGTCCGTAGAGTAAAAACACCCAACAACACCATGTCTCTCACAAAGTGATATTGAACATAAACATTCTTTGGCTTTGAATGATAAGTTGGGTTCTTTTCCATAAAATTGCACTCTGACTGTCACACTGTATCTTGAAAGCTTGTTGTACCAACCCAATACATGAACACAATCTTTGTAACCATACTACTTCCTTGCTCGCATGAGTGGTTTCCATGTATTCAACTTCTGTAGTTGAAAGTTCCACTATACACTGTCTTTTTCTCATCCAACTGATTGCTCCTCCAAATAGGTTAAACACATACCCGCTTGTATATCTTTTACGATCCAGATCTCTAGCCCAGTCTGCATCCACTACATACATTGTTTACAATACAATATAGATATAGGAACCAGTGACATCCAAAACCCTAATCCAATGACAAGGATTAGTCAACAACCCTAATTCCTTAACTGGAAATAGAAAATCATCGGCAAAAAACCATGTGCCGAAAAACCACCCATAAATGGACACAAAAATCGAGGACTGCCCAAAAATGGACACAAAAACCTAGTAAAATATTTCTAGTCATGCAAAGAATATAACACATATCCAACATTCTCCCACTTGTTTTTTTCTAGTCATGAAAAGAATATAACACATATCCAACAACGTAAAGATTATAAAGCTCATGTTCCAGGTTTTGATTTAGAAAAATAGTTGAAGAGGATAGGGTTTTGACATGTGTGTTAGAAAACCCTAACATGGAAATAACCTGGTCAATTATACGATATTGGTTCTTAATTGGTTTTGAACATTAGAATTAATTTTTCATAAAGGCATGTTAGATTCGTTTTAACCTTTTACTTCTAGCTTAGTTGATGAGTGTAAAAGACATGATAGGGAAAATTTTGTGCTACGTGTTCATTTCAAGTTATAAAAGAAAAATATCAAACATAGTTTGGTCATTTGATTATGGGCATGCAGATATGGATTGGAATAAAATATGGCTGAGTCATTTTGGAATTAGAAGATGTTTTCTATTTTACATATAGGATCAAAACCCTCATTACTTCATTTTTCATACATCATTCCTAAATTCCCAATAAACATATATCATTTTACTTCATCTTTCCTCCCCTTGTTGTATGAAATGAAAAATTATTTTCTATAAAAAGGAAGGTTGCTAGTAGTTTGATATAAACAATTTGACAAGTTGAATATATTTGTATTGTTACAACTATCATTAAGAGAAGAATTGAAAGGAAAACATTATCTAATGTTTGACTCTTTATAAGCTTAATATTAAACCATGTACTATGTTCATAGGTATATGTTCAACTTTCGAAGATAGGTCTAGGATGAAAAAAGATAATGGATATTAAAACAAAGATCATAAGTTTTGGAAATGGTTGATTATTATTGTTTTCAGTTTCAATCCCCTTCATAAGTTTCCATTTTACATAAATGGCTCATTAATTTCCAATATCATGTTTCATTTAAATATCACATTCTTTCCCCTTGATACATAAGAAAATGCAAGGATTTATTTTTGAAAGAAATATAATGAATATGCTAGCAGTCAATGTGGATGATGCTTGACATGGCATGTATGATAAGGTTATTGATAGACATTGGGTATTAATTGAGATATTGGTTGAAGTTTTATGACTGATATGTTTTATTATGAACATGTACCTCTCTTCCTTATCATTTATTTTCATTTTCCATCCATTAGAAACCCATCATTTTTCCCATTTCATTATAAATCTCATGTTCTTGAATAAATGTCAGTTGTATGAGGTTGTGAGATCTAGAAATGTTTCAAAGAAGAGATACAAGTTTATTTTTTAGTTACTCTTCCCTTTTATCCCTAGTTGATTGCATGCTTGATTATTGATAACGTTAGAGCCACTTCTAAAAATTATGTTAAATGCATAATTTATTTTATGTTTTACTTGTTATTGTATTCATACTATGATCTAGTCTTCATTCTTAATAGATGATCTTTTTCAGTTGGGGAAGCAACAAATATAACATAGGAAACATAGGAAATTGGAATAGAGGGAAGAAAGATGGATAACCTAGGGGCAAAAACAAGAGACTTAGATTCTCAGTTCATTTTGATTTCGATTTCGAGGAATTTAATCAACTCCTCCAAACTGGTATTATCAACCTTCTAGGACAAGGATATTTTAATCTTCCTCCACCACTTTTCAGACCTCCATTGCAACCTCATCCCAGCATCACTTGCATACCTATTGAACCACATGTATCCTTACAACCAGAGGTTCTAATCAATGATGGTTGGAATGAAATAATTCATGACCCCCAACCACATCACCATCGATGGTTCACTGTATCTTTGCCACTACCTCCCTCTCCTCCTAAAAAACCATTTCAAACCATTGTTTACATGGATTCACATATACTTTCATCTAAACAACTCAATAAAAACAAATTCTTATCTCAAGAACTTGAACCTAGAAAAGGTAAGCAAGTTACCATGTCAACTAGTTCTGATTCATCTTCTCATTCGATCACCTCACATTAAATTCCTCAAAAGCGTAAGCCTAGGAATATCACCTTTGGTGATATGCATCATGAAGCATAATTGAATGAATACAGGAAATGTATCAAGGCATATTTACAAACAAACAAGATAACTTCATCTCAGGACAGTGGATAGAGGAGGACAACCTCCCACAAAAAATATGATTTTTAATTTTATGTTCTGATGACTTTATATGGTAGTTTATGTTGGTTTTACATCATATAAGATATAATCAATATTTTATTACAATGATGAGTGTTCCATATATATAGGGAACATAAGGTGGCTATCCATGAAAGGATGTGTCCCTTGAATAATCAATAACTATTTGTTATTATCATTTACTTATTATATAATATATATAATAATCAATAATAATTATATTATTAATTATTATCTTTAGAGAATGGCTTCCCGATGTTGTCCAAACATCAACACTCCCTCTCAATGAGGGAGACATTCTGCAATATTCCACTCTTGTCTTTGAAGTATACAAACTTCACCCTAGACTTGTGAAACTTGTCTGTCAGTCTTGGGAGACATCTCTCTCCCACTTGAACCAAGGAGAAAATCCTTCTGCGACTCTCCCTCTGAGCCAATTAATTCAGGCTCACTTTGGGTCCGCACGTAATAACATATATCATCTTGAGTCTTTATCATTCCTTGTCAAATCACTATGACTAGGACAAATACTATACCAAGATCTTTCACCATAGGCACACACCTATGAGTGAATATCGACTTGATGCTAACTGACACATGGAAATCACTTCAAGCACCTCGAGTCCATATTATTCCTTGTCATGATCAAGGAAGGACTATGTTTGGGCCCATTTATCACAAGTGCACCTTTGTGATAAATGTATTCTATCTCCCTTGGTCTGCAGCCCAATGTAGGAGAAGTTATGCCCAATGCTGAAACATCAACACTCCCTCTTAGCTAGGGAGGTATCTTTCCATAGTAGTACACAACTACTATCCAGAGACATGCAGTCTCCGCAAGTGGTACAAAACCACCATAGTAGTAAAATATTTTTCACACATGGCACTCCCATGTGGACTTCTAGAGGCTACTATTCTAGGAACACTTAGGGTCAACTCCCCATAGTGTGAGACATCAAGGGTCAACTCCCTTGACATGTCCTCATGTTCTATGAACATGGGATGATGGGCTATAAGCCCAAATGCACTTATTCCTTTTCGAATAAGTGTTCCACGTATCGATTCTCAGATAAGTGTCCTCACAGATCAACTCAACTTAATTCACAAAGGAGTACGATCTGGATAAATTTTGTAACACATGGCACTAAATGTGGACTTCTAGAGGCTACACCCTCTAGAAACACTAGAGTCATCATGGGACGTGTCCTAATGTGCTCTCCACAAGGGACGTTGGGTTATAAGCCCAACCACACTTATCCCTTCTCGGATAAGTTCCCCACTTATCCCTTCTCAGATAAGTGTCCTCACAGATCAACTCAACTCAATTCATAGAGGAGTACGATCTGGAGAAATTTTGTCACACATGGCACTCCATGTGGACTTCTAGAGGCTACACCCTCTAGAAACACTAGGGTCAAATCCCATAGTGTATGACGTCAAGGGCCAACTCCCTTGACATGTCCTCATGTGCTCTCCACATGGGACGTTGGGTTATAAGCCCAACCGCACTTATCCCTTCTCGGATAAGTGCCCCACTTATCCCTTCTCGGATAAGTGTCATCACATATCAACTCAACTCAGTCATAGAGTAGTACGATATGGAGAATGTCTTAGGAAGCTGCAAACATCAACACTCCCTCTCAGCGAGGGAGGCATTCTCTGCCACACTAAGCCTGTCACGGAAGTACTTGGACTTCGTCTTGGTTTGGTAAGAACATCAACAACTTGTTCATTTGTAGGAAGGTACTGCACTAATACTTCCTTCCTCTACACCTTGTCTTAGATGTAATGGTACTTGATCTCAATGTGGTTCGATTTGTCATGAAACACCAGATTATTAGAGATCTTCACACAACTTTGGTTACCATAATGAATAATGGTGGAATACAACACATGTTCAGATAGATCTGCAAGGAGCTTGTGAAGCCAGACTACTTCACGGACTATCATACTTAATGCAATGTACTCTGCTTCGGCTGTTCTCAACGCCACAAAAGTTTGTTTCCTGCTACACCAGAAAACCATGGAACATCCCAAAGTGAAGCAACACTTGAAGGTGCTATTTCTGTCCACTGCGCTCCCTACCCAATCAGAGTCAATATATTCCTGCCATATTATATCAATATTGGAAGTATATCTTAGACCATGTTGAACTGTCCCTTGCAAGTATCTCAACACATACTTCACAAAAATCTAGTGTGTCTATCTCGATTGGCTCATAAATTGGCTAAGTGCACTCATTGCATAGAAAATATCTGGTCTGGTGTTAACATGATACATCAATGATCCAATCAGGTGTCTATACGAGGTCAGATCAATCTCATCAGAATTGGAAGAAGACACACATAGTTTCTTCATATTCGTCACCATAGGTGTAGTCATGAGTTTCAAGTTCAATAACTCAAACTTCTTCAATTTCTCAACTGTGTACTTCCCCTGACTCAGGAAGACCTCATCAGTTCTTTTCCACACCTCTAGTCCCAAGAAGTAGTGAATCATACCAAGTTCATTCATCTTGAACTCATAGGCCAACGCATACTTTCATTCAATAATAAGGCTCTTTGTACTGATGAGGAATAAATCATCAATGTAGAGGACCAAAATCAAGGAATCACCATTAACAGTCTTGTAGTACAGGCTAGAATTGACAACACTTTTTTTGAAGCCCAAAAATCATCAGGTTTCCATCAATCCTTGCATACCAAGCTCAAGGTGGTTGCTTGATTCCATACAAGGCCATTTTCAACCTGCACACATGAGACTCCTTCTCATGTATCACGAAACCATCTGGTTGCTCGATGTATACTTCTTCCTCAATCTCTCTATTGAGAAAGGTTGTCTTCACATCCATCTGATGTAGTTTCCAACCCATGGATGTTGCAAGGGAAATAATTGTCCAGATAGAAGTGTATCGAGGAACATGAGAAAATGTCTCCTCATAATATATTCCCTCCACCTGAGAGAATCCTCTGGCAACAAATATCTCTTTGTGCTTCTTGATACTCTCATTAGTTGTTTGTTTGATCTTATAGATCCACTTGGGAGTCTCTACAGACTTTCCCTCTGGGACTCTATAACTGCTAAACACTAAGACTAAGAGTATCTTCTCTACTCTGTCAGCAACTGTCCTCCTCTGGGGCTGCTCTATGTGGAGCTGGATCCTCCACTCTCTTTCTACAATTGCTTCCTTTGCAACTGCCCTATCTGGAATTGAGAGTGTCTCAATAATTTCTCCCTCTGGAGCTGGAGGTGACTCCTCCTTTGTCTCTACTCCCTCTAACACTGAAGGTAGCTCTTCCTCCTCTATAGGTAACTCAATATTTGCTCCCTCAGTATGTAGTACTGTGTTCCTCTCTCAGAGTGCCTCTACATACAATGAAATTGCTGCCATGCCTGCTCCCTCAAAATCTCATGGCTCAAATCATGTACAAAGATTGCTATAACTTCTCTCTCTGAGTTTCATATTTTATCTTCCTCCATCACAGGGTCCATCACCATAGCTTGCATTCATGGTTACTGAAAATGTCTCTTCTATTTGGCATGAGGAGGTACATTGCTCCTAAAGACTACCTATCTCTGAGCATCATTTCTGGTGATGTCACTCCATGACATCATGTTTGGAAGGTCATGTCCTCCATGTTTAATTCTTTGCAAGAGATATATGATTCCCCTTGAGTCTTGACATCAAAATAGATCATGTTCCATGTGATCTCACTGTCCATTAAGGGTTCTCATATCAAGGATAATGACCCTTGATATCCAATTCCTACTACAACCATTGTTGTCATATTCAAGTCTTGACTACTTAGAATATTGTATCATTGTCCCACACTAGAAAAAGACCATCCATTGGTTCTATATCAATTTGCAGGAAAACAAACATGCACGAAAACAAGTTCTTCTTCGATCTCCGCCTATAGGCACAACACCAACAATGTCGTAGCGGAGGCTCATCTACACTTTGTGTAGAGTCTTATTCTTCTAGTTTCATGTCAATGCAATCTCATGACACCTTGAATCTGGTGGCACTCTTTTCTTTCCAAGTACAATTCCCCCTTTTCTCCATGGGATTTCTTCATCAAAATTACATATGATCGATTTCTATGAATGCACTTAACATGAATTGATGGATAATTGGCAATCAGATGTTGACATACCCTAGTTGGAGGCTCCTTCGCGAGGGGATTTTCTATGGGCGAGAGAAAGAGTACTAGCATCAGATTCAAGATCCTGGTGGATCCATCCCTTTTGTTGCTTGACTAGCCCACTTCCAGACTTGATTCTACAACTTCCACGAAACTCCTCCAACTTCTTCAAAGCATTGCGCGGGTAATTTCTACTCACTTCTGGCAGCTTCAAGTCGCATGTTCCACATGTTCAATAAACTCGTACTCATCTCATGGGGTTGCCCAATCTACTCAAGACAAGCAAAGGAAGCAATGGTGTACTTTTCTTCCCTAAGATTCATTCCCTAGCTAGCCATGAATCCCACAAACTTCTTATTGGAAAGCCAACCTTTAATTCTGTGCATGAATTCCTTGGTTAATCCCTGGGCAGCTTGACTTACATCCTTAATAATTGATTCCAATGATTATCGTGCATTATCCAAAGATTCTACTAGAACAGGAACAACCGCCAGTTTATCCACGATTCGGTCTTTCACTTGGGACAAACTCCTCTATATATCTGAAACAACTCCCCTTGAAGCCTCCAACATGAATTTCCCCTTATTCCACAGCTATGTGTGCTCACCTCTATTCTCTGACCCTTTGTCATTCATTTGCAAATGAAGGGCATGTTCAGGAGAGTACAATTTTCCCTGTCCACTACCATTTTCCTCCTCTCCATCTTCTCCTTTTTTTTTTTTTTTCTTTTGAGCGTCGACATGAACTAAAAGCTCCGGAGAATACAATTTACCAGGTGAGATAGAATTATGCTTCCAATGTGTGCTTCTGTCAGAAACATCTGGGGAGGACAATTAGGTTTTTCTGGTTCCATCACCCAACTCTTTATATGGAGGCGCATAGAGTTTTCCTTAACCAATTTGCTCTTGTTCCTGCTCTGGATCATTGTTGGCAGTGTTGGTTTTTCTTTTCCCTGGGCCTCCCATGAGGGACTTAGCCCAGTCCTGCTCTGATACCATGTTGGTTTTACATCATATAAGATATAATCGATATTTTATTACAATGATGAGTGTTCCATATATATAGGGAACATAAGGTGGCTATCCATGAAAGGATGCGTCCCTTGAATAATCAATAACTATTTGTTATTATCATTTACTTATTATATAATATATATAATAATCAATCATAATTATATTATTAATTATTATCTTTAGAGAATGTCTTCCCAATGTTGTCCAAACATCAACAGTTTATTGAGATTGACTTGCATTTTAGTTTTTCTAACAATGGACACCATATATATATTTTGGCATGGTTGAAATATTTATGGTAGTCACAAGTGTTTTTATTTTATTATTATTTATCTTGGGTTGATGCATATGGATTTACTTTATGGGTGGTATGCATATTGAAAATGTGGAGGTACAAGGGGATATTTTGAAAATTAAACAATCAAGTCATTTAGGGGTCCCCACCTATTAGTTATTATTTATTTAAAAACCCTTAATATAATTATTTATTATTTTTTCCACTTAACTAAATTTAGGTAAATATCTAACTAAAGGTAGTTGAAGTAATAAAAACTACCTTTGATGAATAAAATAAGAACTTATGGAGGGACAAACCAAAAGATAATAGAGAGGCATAACTCTAGTAAGGTTTTATCTTGCTATAAAGTGAGATTACATTCATTTTCCATTCACTTATGAATAAATTGAAAGATAAATCTTCTTGTTGATAGCAGGGTTTTACTAAAGGTGGAAATAAGAAGGATTGAGAAGCATAGATTATTGACATACTTCCAAAGGTCAATCACGTGTTTTGATAGTTTGTTTATTCTTAATCGAATTCTAAATTAGTTTTGGTTGTTGATTAAAGTTGTTTTGCAGAGTCAAGACAATGGCATTTTGTGGCTTGTTGATCCAGATTCATCAATATTGGTCTTTAGTTAGAAGACACCAAAAGTCTTTGTGTGATGTAACATTCCACCTTTGACTTCTAACTCTTACTTTGGTCCTTACCTTCGCAAGGGTATGAAGAGAATAATTTTTTATGTAATTCAAAATTGAATTAATAAAATCATTGTTGGTTTTGATCTCACGTTTGACTTGATGTGTAATGATTATTTCATATTTGTCTTTTGGTCATTTTCTTTATTCTGATATAAATTTTTCTGTTATAAGAATTTTTTCTTTTTCTTTGAAAAAACAACAAACACATAAAACAACATTAGGCCTAAGTACATATAGCTTGAGGATAAATTGATATTTTTGTAAAGGATATAAACACAGGGTGATAATCCTTCCTATCTTACCTTAGTGTAGCAAGATTAGAAAATGTTGTTATAAAGACATCAATTCCTTTTCATCAACAAGTCTAACATTTAAACAATCATTTACAGTTTTATATCCACAAATTCATAAAACTATTCCATAAAAAATAGATCCTCAATTGTCAACTTTTAGCTAAAATAAAAGTATCCAGCTCCTCAACAGATAAGGAAGAGACAATCTAAAATTTTTCTAAGTTAACAAATCAATATTTTTAATTTGAAAATTTATTTTCTATACTTGAACATTGCATAAAATAATGTGAGTTTTTTTAATATAATTAAAACATAGATTTGATAATTATTTGTTCCTCAAAAATCGAAGTATCAAATTAAAAAAAAGGCTTCCTCAACAACTATGCAATGGGTCATTAAAGGATAAGAATAAGAACTCGTTCTTCTACTCTTCCTGCATAACTGAAAGTTATCTAAGATATAGCTGTCGTTTTAAAAGTTTACGCAATTATAGGTTTTAGGTTATTTGTTTAATGATGGAATGATCGTTCTTGTGTCTCTAGGTCTACCAAAATCGAAGGAGATAGGAGGAAAACAAATTACATAAAGGAAGGTAACAATGACACCAACGCATATATAATAATAATTGTGAGATCACTTCGTGGGAGGAGATATTGTCAGATCAATCCGTGGTTACAGGAATTTTACATTACTAATTATATAATTGTTTATAAAAAAAAATGGTTCCAATCAAATCTTCGATCCATACACTTAATAACCATACGATCGTTACCAGAATAACATCTCGATTTACCCCATCAATTTATGGATGAATGTTTTGTAAAAATAAATGATAGTAATTTATACGGATAATCGTCGATTTCACCATCTCATCTTTGCACAAATACTATTAAAATAATACATGTAGTTACAGGGATATAATTCGTCTCCACCATTCGATCTGTGCCCAATTTTGGTAAAACAATATAAGTAGTTTACAAGATAATTATTCGACTCCACCAATTGATCTATGTAAAAAGTTCGTTAATAATTTTCAGGAATGATATGCCGCTTATCAATATTCTTCCCTTTCTTAAAAAATATACATCCAAGGTTTCTAAAAATCACAAATAATTTTACACTTAAATAATGCGACCCAGGAGTGTTGATAGGCGGACTCTGGAACAAGCTTGTGCAACGCCCTTTTCTTTCGCTTTCCAATCCAATACTTCACCGGTACCTCCCATGTAATATCTCTAAGTCAAACCCAATTGTAAATATAAATGCAAATGTATTTAAGCTGGTGAGTTGTTTGATATCATTTGTGTATGCATCTTTCATGGCATAGTGCGCGTATGTAGTGCGCAGTAAAATGAGGAAGTGTGCACATTCCAGGATACCACGTGCAACAACTTAAGTGCACGCGATTTTGAGGCCAGGGAACCTTTGTGTATATGTTGTGTTTTATAGGCTGGTAAGCCAGTTTTGTGATTATTAGGCCGGAGAGCCTAGATGTTAAAGGCCAGTGCATCTACCTTTGTATATGTTTCAGTATTAATATAAAATGCATCGCTGCGTGCAGACCAATCATGATAAAAAAGTATGGGGGACTAAACTTCACTAGTTAGGGAAAGGGTGGGGGATAAAAGTTAAAAAAAAGGGATAAGCTAGGGAGATTAATCCAAAAAGGAATATTATATTAATATTTCTTAAATCATAAAGTATGGATAATTATTTTATCCTAATTTCTAAAGTTGCGGACAAGTGGACCAAAGTAGTTCCCAACATGACAAGTGTCAAGTTGGGGACATGTATACATATTGTTTGGACTTAGTTCATTTTGGATCATTCTTTTCCATCATTCCTCCCATCATTCATTCATCCAGTCAATCATCCATGAGCATTCACACACTCATTGAGCAATCTTCCGTAGATTCATGTCACTGTACCTGAAACTGTATCTAGAGCCATACTTGTTTGCGTAGCTAGTTAGCTTGGGAGCTGGACTGAAGAAGCAGGTTGTCAGGCCTGCAGGATATTGGAGAGGCAGGTTGCCAGGCACATGAGCAATTCCTCTCTGGGTGAGAGAATTGTTTGGAATTGATTTCCTGAAGGTGCTAAACTGCAACTACAAGGCTCTGAGACTTCCTGTCTGGCCTGTTGTTGAAGCCTGGAAATGAAGTGGGGCGGCCAAAGGACTATTGAGCGGAGAAAGGGCACACTTCCTGGGGTGGGACATGCATGTGGGGAATGAGGGATTGTAGGTTGTTAGTTTGAGTGGACACCTGTGATGGAGTCTTTCCCGTTATCTATGAACCATTAGCCTGGTTAGGAATCCCTTTATCCAGGTGGAGTTTAGTCCCAGCTCAGGGCTGACCCACTGCTAAGAGTGACGAGTAGTGTGGTTTAAGGTTGGGAGGTTCGTGGAAGGTATACACACAGTTGGTGATATTCTTACCAAGATAAGTGTCAACTGTGTGATAAATTTACATGCTGCATTATTATTTACGTGTTTATTTTTGTGGGTTTATCCTATGAGAGGTTATAACTGTCTTTATAGTTATGGGTAATCGCTATATATGCTGCATGTATATGTTTACTGTTATTTTGGTATGAATCCGTGCATTTACAGAATGTATTGGTATGTTTACGTTTTATATATATAGTTCCTCAAGAGTTCTATGTGTATATGTTTTAATTGCATGTAGTTCGAAAATTTTGTGTGTCATAGCTCAATTGGATGTTGGGTATGCTACAGTGTGTTCCGTAGAGAGATCAAAAGTGTTCTCTAGAGTAGCATGGCCCGACATGGGTGGTCGGGGATGTTACATCCCAGCCAACGCTAGGGGTAATATTCTTCCCCCTTAGACCCTTAATCCATAAAGGTGTCACACACAGAAAACTTAGATCCAGATTCCAAACTAGATCAAGCTTGTCCTCACAAGGAGATGCTTCCACCTCTTCACAATCATGCAGTCCAACTCACACAAGTAAACTTAGTCAATAGAAATTTTAACAACATTTCATTCATCTAGCAATAGGGTAATATCCTTCTTCCTCGACATCTTTTTATAAGAAAATTCACCCGGACACTTGTCATCTCATGCACAATTAGTTAATTTTTAATAATTAATTTAAATATTGTTCACCCTCAACACCTGTCACACTTTCCCCAAGTTGCACATGTTTAATTCTTTTTAATTTAAATAATTATGCATTTTCCATCACACTCTTCAATTAGTTCCTAGATTTTATCCTAGTTGTCCCTTAGTTCCCCAATTTATCTTTTATTGTGTCTCCTAACTAATTTACAGTTGGATTTTGATTAGGACTCTTCTCTTAGTTAGTATTTAGAGTTTGATTGACTTAAGATACTAAATCTATGTTGACAACCCATTCTCTCATAAGTTAATTTCTTTTAGTTTAAAAATTCATTTTATTAATTTCATGCACATATTGTGCACATGTCTTAATTTATTCTCCCCTCTCTAGATCTTAATTAGTCTAATATCCCTTATACCCATATCTACCATTTTCTAGAATTTTATTAAACATACATATAAACTTATATTTTATTATGTTTCCTTTCAAAATTTAATATAAAATTATATAAAATTTCTCTTTTCTATAAGTTCTAGTTAATTGGTTTATTATTTATTCTAAATAGTCCACTCACTGACTCAATCCAGAGTCCAAGGAAGTATGTCGATGCCATCGACATCCTCATCATGTCACATTTCCTACACACTCAAGAAATCTCATCATAATACTTGTCAATGTTATACATCAATAACATATCAATTTTCAATACTCAATCATAGCATAAACACATAAACCAAAACAGATAACCATAATGTACCAAGTTTAACCATATCACTTGCTCGCAAGTGTCCTCAAAGAATAAATAGTGTTATAAAAGTGTGATTAGTGGAACTGGATGTTACATACACACCCTCTTGTTTTAAACTTCATCCGGAAGTTTATACATTATAACAATAAAACAATAAATATATTTGCTACTAATCTACATATCAACTATCAAAATAAATAAGGAAACTATCGACGTATCTCATATGCGTTTTCCAAAGTAGCAAAATGTGGACTATGACTGTCCCACTGGACCTTGACCTGATTGACTATTCAAAGTCATAGCTATTGAGTGCGATGGTCTAGTATGTGGATCGGCTCCGCTATGATAGCACTCTCATCCGATACCTGCAATGAACTCACATCAATAACATGTGATGGATCTAAAATATAATGACATAAAACTGAAACATGAAACACATCGTGCATATGCCTCAAAGAATCAGGTAAGGCTAGTTGGTAAGCCATAGGTCCTTTCTTTTCTACAACTTTGAAAGGTCCCACAAACCTTGGAGAGAGTTTATCACCTTTTCCAAACTTAATTGAACTCTTATACGGTTTCACCCGTAAAAATACTTTATCACCAATCTCATAACTTCAGTCTCTACGATGCACATATGCATAACTCTTTTGTCGGTCTTGTGCTTCCTTATTCCTTTTCTTGATGGATTGCATCTGATCTTCCATCTCCAGAATCAATTATGGTCCCACTAGAACCCTATCCTCTAGTCGATCCCAACTCAAAGGTTTCCTACCCTATCTATATATGAAACTTTCAATATCAATGTTGTTGTTAGTAATTCTTTAAGATTTTGAAATTCTACAATGCATTTCTCTAACCACACAAACTTCTTATTCTTCTTTTGTAATTCTGTAATTGGAGTTGCTATTTTTGAAAAACCTTCAACGAAGTGTCAATAGTAACCTACTAATCCCATAAAACTATTAACCTCTTGCACGTTCGTCGGTGCTGGCCATTCCATAATAGCCTCTACCTTCGTTGGATCCACAACGATACCCTCTCCAGAAATAATGTGTCCCAAATAATGAATCTTCATCTGGTAAAAAGAACACTTCGACAATTTTCCGTACAACTTGTTTTCTCTTAAACACTGTAAAACCAATCTCAGATGTTCGTCATGCTCTTCTTTCGTCTGAGAGTAAATTAGTATATCATCAATAAATACCTGTACAAACTTGTCCAATTAATCGCGAAATACCCCATTCATTAAAATCATGAAAACACCAGGGGAATTTGTCAATCCAAACAATAATACAGTAAATTCATAATATCTTAATCTTGTTTTAAACATTGTTTTAGGAATGTATTCCTCTTTGATTCACAATTGATGATACCCCGATATCAAATCAATCTTTGAAAACATGGTCGCTCCCTTCATTTGATCAAATAAGTCATCAATTCTCGGTAACAGATAGTGATTCTTGATCATGGCTTTGTTTAATTGACGATAGTCAATGAGAAGTCTCCACGATCCATCCTTCTTTGTTACAAAAATTACTAGTGCACCCCACGGTGATAATCTTCGACATATCATTCCCAAATACAACAACTCCTTCAATTTCACCTTTAACTCTTACAATTTAGGTGTCGACATCTGATATGGCATTCTAGAAATTGTTTATGTTCCAAGCTTTAGATTTATAGTAAATTCCAATTCTCTATTTGGCTGTAAACCCAATAGTTCTTCAGGAAAAAAATCGGCAAAATCCAATACTACTAGAAAATTTTCCAATCTTTTCGCGTCACCTTTTTCATTAAGTGCTAATATGACATACAAATTACATCCTTTTCACATGATTTTATGTAATTGTAGGGAATAAATAAATCTTAGTGAATAATCTTTAAATTAATTATGCATTTTCCCTCACACTCCTCAATTAGTTCCTAGATTTTCTCCTAGTTGTCCTTTAGTTCCCGAAATTCTCTTTTATTGTGTCTCCTAACTAATTTATAGTTGGATTTTGATTAGGACTCTTCTCTTAGTTAAGATTTCGAGTTTGATTGACTTAGGATACTAAGTTTGTGTTGACAACCCATTCTCTCATGAGTTATTTTCTTTTAGTTTACAAGTTCTTTTTATTAATTTCATGCACATATTCTGCACATGTCTCAATTTATTCTCCCCTCTCTAGACTTTAATTAGTCTAATCTCTCTTAGACACATATCCACCATTTTCTATAATCTTATTAAGCATACAAATAAACTTAGATTTTATTATGTTCCCTTTCAAAATTTAATATAAAATTATATAAATTAATTTCTCTTTTCTATCAGTTCTAATTACTTAGTTTATTCTTTATTCTAATAAGTCTAATTATTCATTTTATTTTCTAAGGTCTTCTATATTTTTATTGACTCATAGTTTATTCATGCGATGTGCCCTTCAAGACGCACCTTCGTGCTCCAAGGGTGTAACTCGCCATTGACTAGTTTAGAAGTTGTATGACGGTTGGAGTCAATACTCCACTTGTCGACCTTGTGTGAGAATAAGGGCTTACTAAGGAATAAAGAATCCTCCTTACTTCACTCCCCCCATAAATCCCCATGAGTGACTGTCTTAGTCCGCCCTCATGACATCGTGAACCTCTCAGGAACAAGGTAGTCGTTAACCTTCAGTTTCAGGTCATGATGAGAGTGCTAGTAGGCTATGATAGGGACGTTGTCACCCTCATCCATATGATATATGTGTATGACCCCTTTAATCCATATGTGATTTGGATTAGCAAGCATCATCATTCATGTATCCACTGACAAATATAACATTAATAACTCATATACATGAAATCTATACTGAAAGCATCATCAATAATATATGTGTATAAAATTAAGTATTCAAACCAAAGTAAATAGTCCACTCCTTGACTCAATACTGAGTCCAAGGAAGTCTATCGATGCCATCGACATCCTCAACATGTCACATTTCCTGCACACTCAGGAAATATCATCATAATACCTATCAATGTTATACATCAATAACATATAAATTTTCAATACTCAATCATAGCATAAACACATAAACCAAAACATATAATCATAATGTACCAAGTTTAACCAGATCACTTGCTTGCAAGTTTCCTCAAATAATAAATAGTGTTATAAAAGTGTGATTAGTGGAACTGGATGTTACAAGTTGAGAGGAAAATTCGAATCTACTCCCCTGAGTTTGTTCTTTAGTACCTCTGATAGTTGTTTCATGGACATCTTCATTGCAATGTTGGGTCATTGAGTTCTTGTGTTGTTGACAATACTCTAGTGTTCAATACTGAAAATAATGACAATTGGTGAGGAATCTCCTGAACATATAACAATGAAGTTGTAGATATCGACAAGGCCTTTTTGATGGTGTAAGGTGTTGTTCCTGAGATTTAATCTAGGCTCACAGAATAATGTCAGGCATCCAAAATTTAAGATAATTGTTTTTATAATGCTTTTCTACCTTTAGTTTTAAGATGAAAACTTCAAATGAGTTTAATGATTAGAAAACATAGAGGAAGTATCTCTTTCTTTGAGTCTTTTAAATATATCGAGTGTGTGAAAAGTAGAATCGATTAACAAAAACTATAAAAATAAAGTAAGGTATCTAATACTGATAAATCTTACCTAATATGGAGTGGAAGAATTATATAGGATGAATCTTTTAAAGACAAATTTAGATGAGGAGATTCACACAGATACAAGTCTTGTTTTACTCACAATATAAATAGACAAAAAACTGTAGTTGAACAAACTTCCGATTATATGGACCACAATAGATGTGTTATTAAGTCGTAGTCTTTCAATCTTTAAGAATCATAGAGTGAAGAAAATAAGATTTTCGAAATGAAAAATACATAAAAAGCACATAACTCAAGGAAATGAAACGTAGAATCTTTGTCTTCTCTTTCATATTGGCATAAAGAAGGTTCTCTTTTACATTCGGCCAGAAGAATCTAGGAATAGATCTTTGATTTGTTTATTTATACAAAAATGTCTTAACCAAAAGTAGTTAGTCATTCCACATTCTTTGTTCTCAAAATAGAATACAATCAAAACTAAAAGATACAATGAAGATATTTTTGGATCTGCTGAGATTTATTTTGTTTGTTGGCAATTCATTCACCCTTTCTTTGCTTGTGGATGTACTTTGTTTTTTTTATCCTTGAATTGTGCATGTAGGTCCAATAAGGAAATAAAAAACTTGGAAGGTTCAACATTTGCATTTAATTCAATTGAAAAAGCCTTTTTGTGCACCAATGGTAACTTTTCTTGAATTTTAACAACTACCTGTTTTGTGATTTGATGTTGTAAACTTGGTTTCACCAGAAGATCATTACCATTCGTATATCAACATGATTTACCTGTAGTATATTATTTTTTACATTTTCTCTATTTTTCTTTAGACTTTCTTTTCTCTTTTTGATCTCAATTTTTCCAAGTGTATCATGAATACCACTGACGTCAATCTTTGCCATTTCAAGATATATAGTTGAAAGAGAATTAAGACAAGCCTCTTTTTCCTCTCTTGCTAGCCTTTTAATTTCTTCAAGATTATTTTCCTAGACCTTTAAAGCCATTTCTCCTTTTATTTACTCAAACTATGAAAAAGAAGCAATTCCAGGTACATTGAGATTTTTCCTCCATACTATGAATTCTTGGAATTTGTATATGACCGTAAAGGCTTCCCTCTCCTTTTCATAAATATTCTTCAAATAATTATTGATTACTTGATAATGTCTTTGAATAATATCCATATTTTCATACAGATCTTGTTGGACAATTTTCAGCTTTTTATTTACCTCTAATGCTTGTTTCTTGAATGAAGAAATGTCCATTCATGTGCTCTCGAATGAGTTTATTCGAGTATGCAATTTCTCTATTAACATATCTCGCTGGGAAAGCATGTTATTACTCAAGTGTTGATTTTGAACACTTAATTCCAATTTATCTTCTATCTTCTTAATCTATTGTTCAAAACCCTGTCTGATTTGATCCATATCAAAATTAATTTTATCTTTGGAAGTCACTTCCATCTATTGCATATCATTATGCAATTTTCAATAAAAATATTATTTTCGTCCAACTATTTTATGAGATTATCCACTGACCACTGGTTGGCAGTTGCAAAGGCTCCGAATGAATATGCAACTTCTTTTGCGAATTCAAGGTCACTCTGCCCTTGTCAATCATTGATCATTTTATGCTTTTTGGTAGTTCCTCCCTCCTTTTGTCAAGATTCCCTTTGTATGACAGCCTTCCTTTTCTTATTGAAAAAGAAATTTGATGAAGGAATATCTTCAGGTTCAATAGGTTTCAGGTCATCTATATTAATAACCTTTGAACAAGGTAAATCAAAACTTATTGCCAGGGGAGTCAAATATGGGATAGGAGTAATAAGTGCAGTAGATTCTCTTTGATTTGTAGTATCTTTCACTGGAGTTTCGGTGTTTGATATTGACAGAGGAAAATTATGTCCATGCTTCATAAAATATTCAAATGATGTTAATAATTCCTTATCTCCTTTACCTGGTATGGATATTCTTGTGATTTTTTCATCTTTGGACAATGCATTTGAATTCTTTTCCACTTCCCTCACATTGAATTCGAGCAAGTTATGTTGCTTGAGCTCTGTTGATTCTGCCACCTGTGAAGTTGGATTAAGTCTTTGATCTTCCTGCAAGATTTTGGGTAGATTGTTCCTTCTGTGCTTTTGAAAGATGAGGAAGCCTAATTATTGATCTTGAGGAAGATTTTGAAATCTGGATACAACTTCATCATAGGATCTAACTCCTCTGAAAACTTCATCATAGGGTGAATCTTCATGGATGCATCTTTTCATATTGAATTGAGATAAATGATTTTCAACCACCCTATGTGGATCATGCCTTTTGTACTCAATATCAACCAATTTAATATATTCTAAGGCTGAAGCCTCCACCTTAGCATGTGCAAAGTCAGATAATGAAAATATGCCAACCCATATCGGAAAGGTTGGCCAAACCCTTTTTTGTGTTGCCCTCATCTCTTTGGTAATTCCTCCTAAACTGTATGATATGCTACTTCTCTACAAACAAGTTCGTCTGGTAAGAATCTGGGAAGAGAATGAGGATATGTAAAGCAACTGAACACTCTAATGTAAGAGAAGATTTCCTCAATACACCAATCTGCAATGGCACCTAAATTTCCAATGATTTGTTCTAAAATTCTAGGGGGAGGCTGACCATATATAACTTCATGAATTGGAATAACCATGTTATGACAAATTTCATAAAAAAAAATCCTTTGAATTTTCCTCCCATAACTTTGAATGATAAAAATGTATGGGCTTGGTGAGAGTCAGAGTCTAGCTCCAATTCAGAAGAGGAAATGGGGTCTTGAAACAAATTGCATCCATAATATATGCAGACATATAGAAAGGAACATGTTCTCCTTTAGATTTCTGAGTTTTATAATCCCTAATTTGCATGGCTAAGTTATTTGACAACATTTTTCCCAATCAAAAGTATATCCCTCGACAACTTCCTGGATTATGGGAACCCATTATATGGTAAAGTGCACAGGATTTTTCTTTCCAAACATTCTATAGAGCATCATGGCAATGTACAAAATATGGGAATCATAAGAGGCTATAGAATATATACCTTGGATATCAGTTTTGAACTTATTTTGATTTCCCCACCAAGATTTTACTATATCATGAACAATTCTTCCATATTTTGTGCATTCCTCATCCTCAAACTTCATTATAAATGATGAATTGTAAGGGTGAAATCACGAAGGTGGGTTACACTTTCGTGACAATCTGGTTTCCAAAATTTCGGAAAACCAATTTTCGGCCGAACTAAATATATTTTTCGGCCGAAAGCATATTTTTTCGGCCGAACTATTATTCGGCCGAAAACATAAACGTCAAATCGAACGAAGCCATTACGGGGCCCTCGATTTGCGTGTAAAAACTTGGTCGGCCGGATATTTTTTTTCCGGCGTTATGTTTTCGGCCGAACAATCTTTCGGACGAAATATTTTTCGGCCGAACAATATTTCGGCCGAACGATTAATCTGTATAATCGCCACACATCACGGTTAAACGTTTCGAATCTTTTTGGTTGTGTGAGGCTGTGTGTCGTGGGAGCAGCGGACGCAGCGGGAGCCAAGGACGCCGAGGACGCAGCGGGAGCCGAGCCGAGGTATTTACAGTTTGCAGAATGTTTACGCATATTTTTACACAGAGGTATATATATGTTTACGTAGAGGTATATATATGTTTACCGAATGTTTACGCAGAGGTATATATGTTTACACAGAGGTATATATATGTTTACAGAATGTTTACGCATATTTTTACGCATATGTTTACGCATATTTTTTCGCGTATGTTTCGCTCGCGTATGTTTCGCTCGCATATTTTTACGCATATGTTTTACATATTTTTACATATTTTTATGCATATGTTTTACATATGTTTTACATATTTTTTTTCGCTTGCATATTTTTACGCATATGTTTTACATATGTTTACATATGTATATATATGTTTACGCATGTATAAATGTAAATTTTCGCTCGCATATTTTTACGCATGTATAAATGTAAATTTATACATTGGTAGATTTCGAGTGTCCTAGATACTAATAGCGAAAGCTCATAACCAATTTCACCCAAAAATCACCTTAAAATGATTTAATGTGACAAACTAAGTCCAAATTTGATGGTGAGATGCTAAATCCGGACACCCCAGTTGTAAAGAGACACAGAGACAGAAACTTCACAGCATCCACACACCTTCAATCTAACTCATCATTGRATGGTTCAGTGCAGAGATAAAATTATTGGAMWRTCCAGTTATAAAGCATTTGAGACAGCCGTCTGTAAGCTATGATTTCTAAAAAGGAAGGTACGAAATTCAGATTCCAACTACCCCTGGTCATACATGCACCGCGCGTGATTCGTGACACCAATTTCTGCACGCCATCTAGCCTCCACTTTTGGCTTTCTCTACCTCCCAAAGCTCATTGCGCCAAAATTCAAAGACATCCTCTCCCAACAATTACTCTTTATATATCATATATTTAGACTCCAGACAAATTACAGTTCACATCATCCTTGAATGCAGATCAATCTTGACCTAGCAGGCCTCTCAATAAGTAGGACGTCTTATGTGGGTCTGCTCTCCTTTCAATTTAAAACTTTCTGATATCA